>RXON01002343.1:0-54120 GCA_009667805.1 Leptobrachium leishanense
GCACAGGGGCGGGAAAAGCCTCAGCAGCGAAAGGGTTAAATTGATTCAAAATTTCAAATCAATCCGAAACGAACGAAATTAGTTACGAAATTCCGAAAACAAAATTATTTAAAACTGTAACGAAACTAAACAAAACAAAATTTTCAGTTTTAAGTGCTCTGACAGTGCTGTAACCTGCAGGTGTATTGAATGGTTCATAACACAAGTGTAAATAAAGTTTGCTTTGCATAGTCCCTCCTCCCCTGGACAGGAAGCTGCAGTGTAATAAGACGCAGATTCAGGAAGTTCCTGCGTGATTTATCCTCCGTTATATAAAGTTATTTCTATCCCCGGGGATCCTGCCCTGATGGCAGCAGGTTACGGGCCCTGGTGGGACGCAGGAAACCCAGGCAGCAGACTGTGCTTTGAAGGAGAGGAACAGAATTATGAAGTTTGGGAGAATAAAATCCTGGGACGTTTGAGGTTCCCGAATCTCCTAGAACCCCCCTGACCATGCCAGTGGACACTAGAGATAAGGATGGAGATTTAAGGAGGAATGAGGAAGCACTCACGGAATTAATCCAAATTATAAATGATTAAAGTTTGTCTTTGATGATCAGAGAAGCAGCTGGTGACAGAAGGAAAGCGTTTCAGACTGTGACCTTTCCAGCCATGCCTCTCGTCTTCTTACCCCTTAACAATGGGGAGATAGAGGGGCTCAAAGGACCCCTCCTCCCTTCAGGCACTCTCAGTGAGTCGGCCAGGGTATAAAAGCGAGGGTCTGACTTGTACCGCCATGGCGCATTAGTTGCATAATAGTATTGCTCGAAGTCTGGGAGACCAAGACCACCACACTGTTTTGCGTTGTTGTCAGTTTAATCCTGTAAAATTTACAGTATGCCTCCAGATGAAGCCCAGTAATTCAGAATGTACTTTATAAAGAACGACCTGAGTATCATAAGAGGAGTAGTCCTCAAATAATAAAGGAATCTGGGTAATGTATTCATTGTAATCGTTGCTTGTCTATTAAAGAGAGCTCAAATTCTCCCCATCTTTGTAAATCTAATTTAATCCGCGTCCATGCTCTAGCCAGATTATTCCAGGTCATTCTTGACAGGTTCTTAGTGAGATGAACACCTCTGATAGAGAGATATGTCTCCCTCCGTTCAAAGAGAAATGTCTGCCTCAGTGCAGTCAGCGCCGGCCCCTGTGTGTAGAACGGCAGGGCCTGGGTTTATATAACAGGACACTTGTCCAAATAATTTTAATATATTAAATACTTCTGGGATTGAAGATTTAGGATTAAATAATGACAAGATGATATCGTCAGCATAATGCCCGATTTTATGTGTAGTGTTAGCAATACCCTGCATCTCAGGAGATGATCTAATGGACACAGCCAGGGCTTCAATAGCTAAATGAATAGCAAAGATGATAGAGGGCATCCCTGTCTGGTGCCATTAGTCAGGGTGAAGGGTTCAGACTCAAACCCCGAAGCAAAGACAGTGGCCGAGGGGCTACAATACAGTGTGAACTAAGCGGTGATTGTGACTGAACCGTTCTCTTCTGTCTGTCCTGACTCTCCAGACACCCCTTCGTTGCGGTCAGCCCAGCTACTGGGAGCGCTGTCCTCAGCGCCTCGAGCAGCTTGTCCCGCCTGCTTCTGTTCCTCTACCCTGGAGCCGTTAGGAATTTCCAGAAGGCCGCTCGGTGCCTTCTGATGTTGAGTATATAGTGTAGCGTAGTTTGTAATAAAGACACCAGGCGCGGCTGTATGCTTTAAAACAGGATTCTCTCTCTCTCTGAGCTTGAGAGTTCTCTGCCTTTTTAATGAACAAAACGCCACCATTTATGCTGAAATCCAACAGTCATAATTTGCATAAATGACCCACCTCGTCCTACCAATATACTAATTACATTATGTCAGTTATTGACAATAAACATTCTTTACATTCTTTAGCCTTCAGCTCCTACAACATTTGTATAATCCATTGTTCTAACACATCAGATTAAACACAAACACTATCACAGATCCCTTGAATTAAACATGCAGCCAGATAAGGGGAAAAGCCCTGTTGCATAAATTACACAGCAGTAAAGCTTGTTTACTGGCTATACAGAAACACATTTACCTACAGGAATATAAGTATATTTAAATCTAAAGTTACGCCATTTTACACTAAACTAATTTTAACTAAAACCAAACAATGTAATATATATTTAAAAACACACGATATAAATTGAACATGAAGTTTCTTGGGGTTTGAAGCATGGAGCGTTACATCAGCTCCATGACAGTGATGAACCTGTCAGGTAGGTTCATTCTGACCAGTACTTCCCTCAGAAAGCCCCAATGAATTCTGTTGAATGCCTTCTCTGCGTCCAAAGATAGGAGCGTCAAAGGGACCTTAGCAGAATGTATGTGTTGCATCATAGCAATAAATCTGCGGGTACTATCTGAGGTCTGTCTCCCCAACATAAATCCCACCTGATCATTGTCAATTAGGGTTGGTATTATTCTAGACAATCAGTTTGCTGAAGTTACAACTTGCTATAATTTCCAAAATGCAAATATTGTTCCACACAGCCCCGTCGCTTTGTACCCAATTGGTGGTTTCCCCAAAACCAAGTGTGAACCAAGTAGATTCCGAAAGATTTGTGGTGAAGTTACAGCACACAAAAGAATCTGTTATACACACACTTATTCTCATTTGTTATTACAGGTAGAAGCTTCCCAACGAATGGCCAGCGTTACATGGAAAACAAAACAAAGGAATGTTATGGTGCAATGTGTGGATGGATATATATATATTTGTTTTCTACACACTCACATAACGTGAGCCTAAACTGGCTCTGGATTTATTCGCCTCTCGTTATATTCCGTTTCTTAGGTCCGCGATCACCTTCAATTCTTCTCTTATGATGTTCTCTGAGAGGGAAAAATAAAATAAAAACAAGGATTGCTCCCTAGTGTAACTCCGTGTGTGTAAGTAACACAGTTACACAACAAGTTTACATCTAGTCTTACGCTCCACCCCTGACTCTTGGATAAAATCCACTGGACAATCCAAGGCAGGAAGCAGGATAAAGTAAAGCGCTTTTATTTAAAACAATTACCAGTATTACAATAAAATAAATAATTAACATATTACAATTAAAAAAAAAACTGCCAGGACGCGTTTCGCCGGCGGACCGGCTTGCTCGGCTGGCAAAGTGAAACTAACATCAAATAAAATCCTGCCCTCTTATATATATATATATATATATATATATATACCCCCTTAATAACATCAAATTAAAGTCACCAGTTCATTAGTACCTTCCAAGTCTCTTTCAAATCCATTTCCCATCTGGGTATGTTCAGGATTCCAGCAGCTTTGCCGCACATACGAGCCGCATACGTTTCAATATTGGAACGCAGCAGTTGTGTCCTGCCGCCCATTCTTTCCACACATCACAGTCGAGCCGCTCCTGTGGACGTGTTCTGATTCAAAGCGTGGGGCTCAATTCGTTCTTATGTGCTGCAGGTTCTGCCGTGGATTTCATTTTCTATACACACGCGTAGCAACGTCTCGCTTCATGTTGTGCCGATCCTAAAACATATATAAAGAGTTTTGCATGTTATTAACAATACATTTATTCTCTCCTTCATATAACTACCATTATTTTAAAATCTATATAAAAGCCTCACATTCAAACATTCTCCTGTCAATCACTTTATATATATATATACCAATTACATAATACGGCTATCGAGGAAGTATAAGTGTTGAAATAAGGTGATACTTTGTGCATAAATTTGATTTCCACCAATATATTCCTAAGTGACCTATTAACACTGTACTTGCATGTAAATCTCCAATATCATTTCATTACAATTCCATGTCATAATGTTTACTATATCTATGTGTGTTATCGAATGAATATTAGTAGCTATATAATTATCATATTACCTAATCATAATCAGGGCCGGATTTATAACTAGGCAGAGTAGGCATGTGCCTACAGGCGCCTGCCATAAGGGGGCACCTTGCTCTTTTTTTTTTACAAAAATTTAGACCACAGTATCTCTGGAGCATTAAGGGCTAAAGGGACACATGAGGTATCATTGGAAAGGTCAGATTACGGCCTTCTCAGTGATACCAAACATAACCAGGTTAGATTTATGGAAAAATAAAATAAAATTAATATTTATCTTTTTTAACGCAGCACTGTTATTCAATTTACAATTATAAAGTGCACAGTGATGCTGCGCTAACTTCTCATTTCCCGCACTGCCAGCCAGTGTGGAGCTGATGATGCAACTCATTGTTTCATCGACAACCTAGACTGTAGCATTGCAGCCAGTGAGGAGAGACAGGGGGACTTTGGAACCTGCATCTCTGAATTGTACAGCGCACAGGGTTAAGTGAGTGTCATTGGTTTAGTCAGAGTCTGGTCTAATGATACAAACACTACCATGTAATGTGTAAGAAATAAAAAAAAATTAAAAACCAAATGCAATTCCTTTTTCTTTTCTCGGTTCTACAGCAGAGGCAATATATGCATTTACATACAAGAAGCAATGCCGCTGCACTAAGGCAACAGATTCTGCCCCTTCTTTTCATTTGAGCGCAGAGACAAAACGCTTTTGACGTTTTTTTAAATATTTTATTTTACTTTTTAAATTTTCGTTTTGGGACAAATTAAAAAACTAATTTTGGCATCTTTCTCTTTTTTTTGTTGGGTAAGGGAGCTCCACATTTCTGTGACTACAGGCTCCTGAGATGAAAATCTGGCCCTGACCATAGTGAATACATACAGGGCTTTTAACCGCAGGGTCCAGCACTGAACTCTTCCACAATACCACAAAAGGGTTACGGTGTGAAGGCACTTGCTGCCATGAAAGGCACAATATTTGGCTGCACTGACGCCTGTGCCACATTTATATCATTTTAATTTTTTGAACCACATGGTTCACCCCTGCACTCTTCCACAATACCACAGAGGGGTTACTGTATGATGATACTTGCTGGCCTGGCATTAAAGGCACAATATCTGGGTGCACTGACGCCTTGACCAGAATCATATCTTTTCAATATAGGACCACATGGTCCACCCCTGCACTCTTCCACAATACTACAGAGGGGTTACTGTATGATGATACTTGCTGGCCTGGCACCAAAAGCACAATATCTGGGTGCACTGACGCCCATTACAAGATTCATATATTTTTAATATAGGACCACATGGTCCACCCCTGCACTCTTCCACAATACTACAGAGGGGTTACTGTATGATGATACTTGCTGGCCTGGCACCAAAAGCACAATATCTGGGTGCACTGACGCCCATTACAAGATTCATATATTTTTAATATAGGACCACATGGTCCACCCCTGCACTCTTCCACAATACTACAGAGGGGTTACTGTATGATGGCACTTGCTGGCCTGGCACCAAAGGCAGAATATCTGGGTGCACTGACGCCTTTAACAGATGCATATCTTTTTAATATAGGACCGCATGGTCCACCCCTGCATTATTCCACAATACCACAGAGGGGTTACTGTATGATAGTACTTGCAGGCCTGGCACCAAAAGCACAATATTTGGGTGCACTGCCATTGACGTCTGTATCAGATTCATATCCTCAGAGGGGTTACGGTGTGACGGCACTGTTGCCGACGCTAAAAGCCCAATTTTAAAGCCTGTATAAGTTTCACTATAATCTAGCCAAAAAAATCACTAAACTTTTTCTGTGTGTCCGAAAATGTCTCTTTTCATACATACCGCCCCAAGCAGTTGTTTATGGATAGATTAAAGGAAAAACATTTACCGTCTTTTGAAATGTAATTTTTTTTGTTTTCAAGTGTTTCTATACATCCTAGAAATCCGCCACTTCACGGGCAGGTTATGGGGACCTCCTAGGCACGATATTTGAAGGAATTTTTCGTTTTTATTTTTAACCCTTATTTCATTGAAAACTCACTGTTCATTTTTAAAATGTTTTTTTTTTTTACTTTTTGTCCTTGTTTCCTGTCCCCAAGGGCACTACCCGGACCCCCATACACCTTTTATGGCAAATATCTAGCATATATGCCCTCTTGGAGGGCACTCTAAAAATCGAACTTTCAGCCCCATTGACTTGCATTGAGTTCGAGTTCGAGTTCGGATTCGAACATTTGGAAAGTATCTAAAGTGCAATCTGCTTGAGCGCAAAGCACATTTTCTATCCAGTGATTGGAATAAGAGTTGACGATGGGCTCCTCTGGCTCTTCTGGCTCCTCTGGCTCCTCTGGCTCCTCTGGCTCTTCTGGCTCCTCTGGCTCCTCTGGCTCATCTGGCTCCTCTGGCTCCTCTGGCTCTTCTGGCTCCTCTGGCTCTTCTGGCTCTTCTGGCTCCTCTGGCTCTTCTGGCTCCTCTGGCTCCTCTGGCTCCTCTGGCTCTTCTGGCTCTTCTGGCTCTTCTGGCTCCTCTGGCTCCTCTGGCTCTTCTGGCTCTTCTGGCTCTTCTGGCTCCTCTGGCTCCTCTGGCTCTTCTGGCTCTTCTGGCTCCTCTGGCTCTTCTGGCTCCTCTGGCTCTTCTGGCTCCTCTGGCTCCTCTTGGCTGTAACTCGCAATATACTAAACTAATTATTAATAAAATATTAGCTTTAAATGAATAAATTACCCATAACAATAGAAAGACTGATTGGATTCCATTACTGTGTAACGATTCTGTGATTATCTTTAATATCTATATAGAACTGCTACAGATCTCGTGATTCACCTTTAACCCTTTAAGTGCTGAAATATAATAAGTGCTCAGCGAGGTTACAAAAAGGGAACAACTTAAAATCTATGTTTAAACTACCAGGTGCTAAAGTCCCCCATTCAAAAACATATCACACCTAGGGGCCCTATTACATTCTTCACGCAAACGTTTGCGCCGGCGCAAAAACGCATTAACGTGAGGGGGAAAAGCCTTTACCTTGAACGTCGTATTACAATGTCAGCATAAAAAATGCACGTTAACGTCTACCGCGGGTGAACCTGCGCAAACCCTTTGAGAGTGTAATGTACTGCGCGCGTCCTATACTTAACATTGTGAGCGCAATCGCGTTTGTGCGCTGGTACGCGGATGGTATTACAATCTATGCGCAGTTTGTAACGCACAGCCTTTACGCATAATTTTAACGTCTTTGAAAAGCTGGTGGTAACGGCAAATCTGAACGTTCTGGCCGAACACAAATACTCCAGCCCGAAAAAATATACAGCAAAGTATAGTTACACATTCTACACATACCCAAACAATAAAATGGAGAAGCTGTGTGTGTTTTTATTATTGATGCAGCATATATGCGCAGATTGATTTTGACAGGCGCAAAAACTGAACGGGAGACAATTGTGGTTCTTAATTCTGATTGGCTGAATCGCATTAAAAAACAGTCCGCACACCAATTTCTGCACGCAACATTAATGTGTGTGCGTTTTTGCGCATCTTTTTTACGCGCGTTATTTTTTGACGGATGAAAAAATGCGCACAGACTGTAATACCAGCGTCAATTTACCCGTGTTAACGTTTAACGCGGCGCACATAAAAAAATAGCGATGCGCGTGCACTTTTGCGCGATGAATTTAATAGAGATCAGATGAATGCTTTGCACGCGTTACTCTGAATCGCTCAGGCAAGGAGTGAGATCAGCTCAAAGAAATTACCCTGAAATGCTCAGGTAAGGAGTGAACACAGCACACGTTACCCTGAAATGCTCAGGCAAGGAGTGAGCTCAGCACACGTTACCCTGAAATGCTCAGGCAAGAAGTGAGCTCAGCACACGTTACCCTGTATCGGTCAGGCAAGGAGTGAGCTCAGCTCAAAGAAATTACCCTGAAATGCTCAGGCAAGGAGTGAGCTCAGCTCAAAGAAATTACCCTGAAATGCTCAGGCAAGAAGTGAGCTCAGCACACGTTACCCTGAATCGGTCAGGCAAGAAGTGAGCTCAGTATATGTTACCCTGAAATATTCAGTGCTTAGTTTAAAATTCTTTGCAACCATATTGTTGCAACTTAATTATTCGAACCAGCCGCATCCTGTAGCAGGAGGACCACCACACCCTTGTTGGGGGGCAGATATAGTGAAGATACATCTTTTTGCTATTAATGTGAACCAGATATGGTTAAGGTTATACATCTCCGACGTGGCATATGTACCCGCCCCATTTTAACTCTGACGTGGTAATATATCTGTTAGGGATGAGCTGTTCGGTTCGATGTGTTCGGAGTTCAATTCGGACATCGCCAGTTCGTATGTTCGCGAACTTCAAACATTTCCCCGTGTTCGCAGCATGTTTGCCCACAATGCACCACAATGCACTTTGGCTACAGCCTGCACCTGACCACAGTTTAGTTGCAAGACAGGTGCAAGACTATGCCAATCACGGCTCAGAGTCCTGATTGGGCAAAATTTGCCCAATCATGGGCTCACAGAGCTAAGTCCCGCAGCACACTATATAAGGCTTCCCTTGCAGCCCCAGCACGTGTTTTTTTGAGAGGAGGTTGTTAGTGTGTGTTCTCACTGCCACCAGCTATTGGGGGGGTCAGTCATTTCTACAAAATATCTGGGAATTGTTGTAATCTGTGTGTTCTCACTGCCACCCATCAGGGAGTCTCACTGATTTATAGGAGGTTTCTGGGAATTGTAATCTGTGTCTTGTCACTGTTGCCGACTATCAGGGGGTCCTATCAGGGGGTCTCACTGATTTATAGGTGGTTTCTGGGAATTGTAATTGGTGTCTTGTCACTGCCACCCATCAGGGGGTCTCACTGATTTATAGGAGGTTTCTGGGAATTGTAATCTGTGTCTTGTCACTGGCTGCCAGCTATCAGGGTGTCTCACTGAGTTATACCAGAGTTCTGGAAATCGGAAATCTTTAATCTTTATACCAGAGTTGAATCAGAGTTCTGTATATATTTAATCTATATATCACTCACCATGTCAGAAAGACCAAAAAGGACAGGCAGACGCTCCCAGGCACAGATAAGAGGGCAAGCAGCCTCTGTCGGGAGGCTGTGACTCTGGTCGTCGTGGACGTGGTACATCCTCTGCAGGGGCACGCTTGTCTTTTCTAACTGGTGCTGGTCGTCTTAAGCAGCAGCAACATACAGAGGATTTGGTGGATTGGCTAACCAGGCCAGGTGTATCTGTATGTTACAGTTACAAGTTGTTATAAAGCACTAACAAGTTCCATAGCGCTGTGCAATGGATAACATGTGCATGCAAGTTGCACTCACAGAACAGTAGGAGAGGACCCTGCTCAAGAGCTTGCAATCTAACCTTTTGTCAGCTTCCCCAGGTAAGTAATGGATTCCTTTGTCTTCACATGCTTCCATCAACCCACACCTCCCCCCAGCAACAAGTCACTCAAATGATTGTTAGCTGACTCCAGCCAATGTTCCACAGCTGAACGTGTTTCCATTGTTTCTGTAGTGTGTGTGTGGGTTTTTTCTATTCTAAAGTGAAAATAAAAGTCAGTCTCCTTTTGGATTTTGGATCTGCAAGAACTCCTCACAGTTTATGTGTTGTCTACTCTGTGTGGGTACAAATATCTCCTGGGTTCAGCAGAAAGGGGCGCCTGGGGTACCAGGATCCGTA
Source organism: Leptobrachium leishanense (assembly GCA_009667805.1). Taxonomy (NCBI): domain Eukaryota; kingdom Metazoa; phylum Chordata; class Amphibia; order Anura; family Megophryidae; genus Leptobrachium; species Leptobrachium leishanense. The sequence goes on from RXON01002343.1 coordinate 9,592, forward strand.
ACAATGGTCACACCTTCTCACACGGCCACACCTTTCCACACCTTCCAGCATGGCCACACCTTCACACCTTATAACACGGTCATACTTTCCCACACAGTCATACCTTCCCACATGGTCACACCTTGTAACACGGTCACTGTCACAACTTCCAACATGGACACACCTTTTTACACGGCCAAATCTTTCCACACGGTCACACCTTCTTACATGTCCACACCTTCTGACATAGGGTATGGCCATGCGAGAAGGTGTGGGCATGTTGGAAGGTGTGGCTGTGTGGCAATATGTGACCATGTTGGAAAGTGTGACTGTGGGAAGGTGTGGCCATGTGGGAAGGTGTGACCGTGTGGGAAGGTGTGACCGTGTGGGAAGGTGTGACCATGTGGGAAGGTGTAGCCATCTGGAAAGGTGTGACCGTGTGGGAAGGTGTGGACACGTGGGAAGGTTTGCCCGTGTGGGAAGGTGTGACTGCATGAGATGGTGTGGTCGTGTGGGAAGGTGTGGTTGTGTTGGAAGGTGTGACTGTGTGATAGGGTATGGCCATGTGGGAAGGTGTGACTATCACACAGTCACACCTTCCCACATGACCACACCTTCCCACAGTCACACCTTCCCACGTGACCACACCTTCCCACATGGCCATACCCTATCACACCTTCCCACATGACCACACCTTCCCACATGGCCATACCCTATCACACAGTCACACCTTCCCACATGGCCACACCCTCTCACACAGTCACACCTTCCCACACGACCACACGGCCACACCTTCCCACACGACCACACCTTCCCACACAGCCACACCCTCTCACGCAGTCACACCTTCCCACAAGGGAAAACCTTCCCACACGGCCACTAGGGATGAGCGTTCGGTGAACGCCGAACATTATGGAATGTTCGCGGTTTGTTCGACCGCGGACATTCCACAATAAAAAATGCGTCCACAGGTCTCCTAAATGTACCGGCGGCTGCTGGTACATTTAGGAGACTTGTGGCTGCGGCCCCCGGCCCCCGTATCTCACCTGTCCTGCAGCTGTCCTGGCCTCCTGTTCCCTGGTCCGTCAGCTCCTCCAGTCCGACTGGCCACGGCTCCTCTCTGCTCCACGTCTTCATGCTGAATGATCTGATTGGGCAAAGTCCTGCGCCTGACCTGAGTCCGTCAGCTCCTCCAATCCGACTGGCCACGGCTCCTCTCTGCCCCACGTCTTCATGCTGAATGATCTGATTGGGCAAAGTCCTGCGCCTGACCTGGACTTTGCCCAATCAGGGCTCTAATTCAATATTGAGCCCTGATTGGGCAAAGTCCAAGTCAGGTGCAGGACTTTGCCCAATCAGAGCTCAGCATGAAGATGAGCTTTAACCAAGCTCTGATTGGTTAAAGCTCTGCCTCACGCCTCATCTTCATGCTGAGCTCTGATTGGGCAAAGTCCTGCACCTGACCTGGACTTTGCCCAATCAGGGCTCAATATTGAATTAGAGCCCTGATTGGGCAAAGTCCAGGTCAGGCGCAGGACTTTGCCCAATCAGATCATTCAGCATGAAGACGTGGGGCAGAGAGGAGCCGTGGCCAGTCGGATTGGAGGAGCTGACGGACCGGGGAACAGGAGGCCGGGACAGCTGCAGGACAGGTGAGTTACGGGGGCCGCAGCCACAGGTCTCCTAAATGTACCGGCAGCCGCCGGTACATTTAGGAGAACTGTGAACACATTTTGCGTGTTCGGCCCCCATACTTTACATTGTGTTTGAGTTCATATTCAAACATTTCAGCCGTTTGGCTGTTCGGATATGAACCGAACACAAAGGTGTTCGGCTCATCACTGATGGCCACACCTTCCCACATGTCCACACCTTTCCAGATGGCTACACCTTCCTACATGGTCACACCTTCCCACCACAGCCACACCTTCCCACCACAGCCATACCTTCCTATACGGTCACACCTTCCCACATGTCCACACCTTTCCAGATGGCTACACCTTCCCACCACAGCCACACCTTCCCACCACAGCCATACCTTCCTATACGGTCACACCTTCTCACATGGCCACTCCTACCAACACGGTCACCCATTTCCAGGGATAATAAGGAATAGAACAGGTCGATTTCAAATTATTACCTGCCCTGAGACTGAGCCGAGGTTCACCTTCACTCAAGATAATGACCCAAACACACAGCCAGAACTACACTGGAGACTGAGCCGAGGTTTCTCCCCCGCAGGATTTCCCAGAGCCTGAATGTGTGTGAGTGAGCCAGGCACCGGTCAGACACTGAGAATGTGTGACACATGTGAATTATCTCTCTCCATCGATCTCTACCACGACCTGAGAGAGAGCGAGAGATTCTATCAAGAAAGAGCAGCATCACAGGATCCTGATGCGTGAAGCCGGGGAGACTTAGCAGCTTTCAGGGTCACCACTGAGCTGTGAGGAGGGGATGAATGCATTTCAGTAAAATTATTATTAATCTTTATTTATAAAGCGCCAGCATGTCCCGCAGCGCTGTACAATGGACAAAGTATAGACAGGGTTACAACACATTGAACAACATTTCAACATTTGACAAACCAGTACAGGAGGAGATGAGGGTCCTATTCCTGTAGGAATTCACAATCTAGAAGGGTTGGGGTTGGAAACAGAAGGGGAGGCCTGCTATGTGAGAGTGATGGACTGTAAGGTGGGAGTGACGGACTGCAAGGTGGGAGTGACGGACTGCAAGGTGGGAATGACGGACTGCAAGGTGGGAGTGACGGACTGCAAGGTGGGAATGACGGACTGCAAGGTGGGAGTGACGGACTGCAAGGTGGGAATGACGGACTGCAAGGTGGGAGTGACGGACTGCAAGGTGGGAGTGACGGACTGGTTGCGTCAGTGAGTCGGATGGTAGGCTTCCCTAAATAGGAATGTTTTAAGGGAGCGTTTGAAGGAAGAGAAACTAGGGGAAAGTCTGACCGTATGAGGGAGAGCGTTCCAGAGAGTGGGGGCTGATTTTTTATTTTAACATGTAATTACTTTAAAAAAACAAAAAATCAGCAGTATGTGTTTTATAATGAGTTTTATAATTTATTTATTTATAAAGGATTTTACCAGGAAGGATACATAATGTGTGTGCTTATTATAAAACACACACGTTATAAAACTCATTATAAAACTCATTATAAAACACACATGTTATAAAACTCATAATAAACACACACATTATGTATCCTTCCTGGTAAAATCCTTTATAAATAAATTATAAAACTCATTATAAAACACACACGTTATAAAATGTATTTATTTATAAAGGGTTTTACCAGGAAGGATACATAATGTGTGTGTTTTATTATGAGTTTTATAATGTGTTTATGTGTATTAGAAGTGGATTTATTTGTATTCTAGTTGCAGCTTGTGGTCGTGTCCTTTTAACGGCTTTAAAATGAAAAGTGGAACTGAGAGACTGTCGTCCTCTTCAGAACATATCAATGCATGATATCTTGCCCTGATAACGCGGTCACCCTGTGAGCTAACGCTCCTTTCACCATTTCTTTGGGGAACTTGTTGACTTCTCTCTCCCCAGAGTCAGGTCACCACTGACCCCTTAATGAAGAGATGCAGAAGTATATATATATACACACACACACATACAGTCATTATATAGCTTTTCCTCTTGTCGGGCGATATTACAATCTTTGCGCATACGTTTGCGCCGGTGCAATAACACATTAACGTGAGGGGTAAAACCCTTTGCGCTGAACGTCGTATTACAATGTCAGGGCAACAAACGTGCGTAATCGTCTAACGCGGGTGAACCTGCACGAACACTGCGCGAGCTTACTGTACTGCGCGCGTCCTATACTTAACAGCAAACGCGAACGTGAGCTGGTACACGGATGGTATTATACAATCTATGCGCAGTTTGTAACGCACAGCCTTTACGCGCATAATTTTAGCAACTCCTAAAAGCTGGTGTTAATGGCAAATTCTATCAACCTGCCGAACCCAAATACACCAGCCAAAAAAAACAGCACAGTATAGTTACACATAGAAACATAGAAAAATGTTGGCAGATAAGAACCTTTCGGCCCATCTAGTCGCCCAATTACATGGATACTTTACCTGGATTTATCTTTTGTTTAGGATAGCCTTATGCCTATCCCATGTCTGCTTAAATTCAATTACTGTTTTGGCCTCTACCACTTCTACTGGAAGACTGTTCCATGTATCCACCACCCTCTCAGTAAAATAATGCTTCCTGATGATTCTACACATACCCAAATAATAAAATGGAGAAGTTGTGTGTGTTTTTATTATTGCTGCAGCATATACAGTCAGGTGCAGAAATATTGGGACATGGACACAATTGTAACATCTTTGGCTCTATACACCACCACAATGGAGTTGGAATGAAACAAACACAATGTGCTTTAACTGCAGACTGTCAGCTTTAATTTGAGGGGATGTACATCCAACTCAGGTGAACGGTGTAGGACTTACAGCAGTTTGCAGATGTGCCCCCACTTGTTAAGGGACCAAAGGTAATGGGACAGAATAATAATCATAAATCAAACTTTCCCTTCTTAATACTTGGTTACAAATCCTTTGCAGTCAATCACAGCCTGAAGTCTGGAACGCATAGACATCACCAGACGCTGGGTTTCATCCCTGGTGATGCTCTGCCAGGCCTCTACTGCAACACATTCAGCCAAATGCTGCAGAACTCATTGGACGGCACTTCACAGGGCAGATGGACAATGACCCAAAGCATACTGCAAAAGCAAGCAAAGAGTTTTTGAAGGGACAGAAGTGGAATGTTATGCAATGGCCAAGTCAATCACCTGACCTGAATCCCATTGAACATGCATTTCACTTGCTGAAGACAAAACTGAAGGGAAAATGCCCCAAGAACAAGCAGGAACTGAAGACAGTTGCAGTAGAGGCCTGGCAGAGCATCACCAGGGATGAAACCCAGCATCTGGTGATGTCTATGCGTTCCAGACTTCAGGCTGTGATTGACTGCAAAGGATTTGCAACCGTATTTAATTATCCTTACAACTCTCCGTTCTGGACTTTTATTTCTGTCAAAAGAAACATTACATTACTTTATTCTGGACTTATATTTTGTTGTCTTCAGTAAAGCTTAATCAATCATATTCCTTCTGGTCTCCTCCTTCGGCTTGCCATTGGGTTCCATACACCCAACACCATACAGGGGTCAAAGCCTCTGTTCTTACAGAATAACCTGGTTTTAAAAACATGGAAACCGCAAGCTCGAACCAAATCCTTGCTGTACTTACAGAACAAGTGTCAGCACTAACCAAGGTGGTACAGAAACTACAAACCGGCCAAGAAGCCTTATTGCACAAGGAAAGAAGCCGGGCTGAGAGTACTGCATTACCTCCATCACCATCCGGCTCTATGATACAGCAGGTGGATCTGCCCGCTCCCGAGCCCAGAGTCAACATGCCTGAACGGTTTGCCGGTGATCGCACAAGGTATCGTACGTTCATCACCGCCTGTGAGCTCATGTTTTCACTTTGTCCACGTACCTATGGATCGGACTCTGTGAAGGTGAGGTCAGCCATCTCCTTACTGTCTGCACCTCCACAGGAATGGGCCTTCCAGTTGCTACGTGAAGGAAGCCCCCTATTGACTTCCTGGGGTCCTTCGTCCGAGCTATGAATCCTATCTATGATGACCCTCTAAGGTCTTCCGCTGCACTAACCACCATCCGACATCTAAAACAAGGAAGGCAACCGGTGGAGGATTACATCTCTGAGTTCCGGGCAGTGGCAGCCGATACAGGCCTGAATGATGTGGGCCTTAAAGATCACTTTCGTCATGGTCTTTCTGAACAATTGAAAGATGAATTGGCTCGTATAGGAGTACCTACTTCCTTGGAGGCCTTGATTACCCAGTCTCTGGTCTTGGATCAACGCTTCAGAGAACGACGTCAAGAGAGACTCTCTAATGCTCCTTTCACCTCCCCTCGAAGACACGAACCTTCTCCTGTGTCTTCTCCACGACCGACCTCCTCCTCTTCAAATCCCGAACCCATGGAGATTGGTACCACCAAAGGTCCGCTGTCGCCCTCTGAGCGTGATAGACATCGCAGCCAGAATCTCTGCCTGTATTGCGGCCAACCAGGTCATCTTTTGCGTGGCTGCCCTACACGACCACCACGTCCCTCTGAAAGAGGTAAGAACCATCCAACTATTGCCTCTCTTCAAAGTGTGGTCGGCTCTGCTTCTACTCACCTAGCCATTCCTGTCACCTTACAGTGGGGAGATAGAAGCGTCGATTTGAACGCCATCATCGACTCTGGAGCCAGTAACAGCTTCTTTGACTCATCCCTTGCTACCTCCTTGGCTGTTCCTACTCAACTAAAAAAGAAACCCGTGCCTCTGCATATGGTGGATGGAAGCACCCTACGCACCGGTCCAGTTACCCACGAAACCACCCTCTTGAAGCTCCTAATTGGAACCAAGCACCAAGAAAATCTTCAGTGGGACATTGTTCCTTCACCCTTATTCCCTATAGTCCTGGGACTTCCTTGGCTCTGCACCCATAACCCATATATTGATTGGCCTTCCAATACCGTATCCTTCCCCTCCTGTCACTGTCGAGTCCACTGCATGAACGGCTCCAAGTCCGAGAAGGTTGCCTTTTCCACCTATCCATCTTCCACGCTACCACCTAAGTATTCAGAATTTCAAGACGTATTTGAGAAAAAAGGGGTAGATACACTTCCTCCACACAGAGAGTACGACTGTCCTATTGACCTCCTTCCAGGAGCACCCATACCCCATGGACATATCTTTAACCTGTCTGTTCCCGAATCACAGTCTCTGAAGGACTACATCGAAGACAGTCTTACAAAGGGATTCATCCGTCACTCTACATCTCCTGCTGGAGCGGGTATCTTCTTCGTTGGGAAAAGAGACGGCGGTCTCCGCCCTTGCGTTGACTATAGAGCATTAAACGCGATTACAGTACGAAATCGCTACCCGCTCCCATTGATTCCTGAACTACTCGATAGGGTGAAGGATGCGTGTATTTTTACTAAGATTGATCTTCGTGGAGCGTATAATTTGGTCCGCATGAGAAAAGGAGACGAGTGGAAGACCACCTTTCGATCCCGATACGGTCACTTCGAGTATCTCGTCATGCCATTTGGGTTATGCAATGCTCCAGCCGCCTTCCAGCATTTTCTCAACGACATCTTCCGTGACTTTCTGGATACCTTCCTTGTGGTCTACCTCGACGATCTCTTGGTATACTCTCGAACCATCCAAGAACATGAACAGCACGTCCGTCTTGTGTTATCTCGTCTTCGTCAACATAAGCTATATGGGAAAATCGAGAAAAGCACTTTTGAAAAATCCTCTATAGAATTCCTGGGATATGTCCTATCACCAGGACATGTTGAAATGGACAAAGCCAAGATTAAGGCAATCCTAGACTGGCCGACACCCAGAGATAAAAAGATGGTTCAACAATTCATGGGATTCGCCAACTTTTATCGTTGCTTCATTCTCTCATCTCACCGCACCCATCACTTCCCTGACCAAAAAAGATGTAAAATTCTGTCGGACTGAAGAAGCTCAGCAAGCCTTCGACAAGCTGAATGAAAGCTTCACCCAAGCCCCCATCCTGAAACAACCAGACATCGACTTACCATTGTCACGGAATGGCCCAGCACCCTCAGCCAGGGGCGGTGCAGTGACAGTGGTGGCTATGGACACTTAGGTGCGGTGGCACGCACCTAGTTTTGCAAGTACTTTTATTTAGATGTGATTATTGTGTGGTGTAATAAAGTGTCCCCTGTTGGTATTGTGAAATGTAATTCCCTTTGTCTGCCACGCCCGCCGCCATTTTCTGATCACCTCGTGGTTCAGATCAGAATACTCGGATCGTAAAATGGCCGAATCGGCAACTCCCCGATTCGTAACGGCCAATACGAATCGGGGCCAGGGTGCCTCCTGCCAGCGAGGGCCAATGGGACTTGTGTGGGCGGGCAGGGATCCCCATTGTATTCATAAGTGTGTAAAGTGATAAATGCGTGTGTTGTGGAAAATAAAGGCAGATTTTGCAGTGCATCCAGCTTTGACTGATGTGTCTTTTTCTCCGCCGTACTTTTCGTTCTGAGAATCCCTCGAGGTCTCAGGGTGCGGTGTCCCAGATCCGAACCGAACCGAGCGCTCTGTGCCTGCATCGAGCATCAGGGCAGAGGCGCAGCGGAAGGTGATTCGGTTCCCAGATCGAGAGATCCGATCCGAAGGGCGCGGCCGTGTACCGCGCTTCGGTATTGCGAGGGATTGCGGTAAGATCCGAATCCCTCGCCAATCCCGCAAGATCCGAAGATTCATCTGTCCCCGATCCGAAGAGTCCTCCACTGAGATCCGAAGATTTACCCGCGCCGGGATCGGAAACGTTTCCCGCAGAAGATCCGAAACGTTTCCCACATAAGATACGAAGATTCCTCCGCGGCTGGCAGATCGATCTCCACGAACGCCCCACACCCGCAAGGTCAGTGAACCAGCTGCTCGGGACGCTGAGTGCCGTATGGCTCAGTGGTCGGGCTGGTTCTAGGCAGGGGTCCCCTCCACCGCCCGCTAACCCCTCCCCGGGTCACGCCAGGCCGCACGAGACGCCGAGTGCGCGCCACTCGGTAGTCGGGCCAGCGGTAAGCGACGGGGTCACGCAGATAGAGCACACCCGCAGGCGGAACAACATCCCATTCCGTCATACTGGTGGCAGCGGTGGGATCGCTCTCTGCAGACCCCTAGGAGACCTACGCCATGGCGGTGTACACCCACTACGACAGGGACACCCTGCGTGGGATGTTGGAGAACCGGGGAGGAACGCCGGGTAACAAGAAAAGGAAGACCCTGATCAAGGAACTGACCAGGATGGATCAGGACAGGGTGACGACGCCCGTCCCCAGCCCTGTCCAAGCAGAGGTGGAGGAAGATGCTGGTCTCCGAGAGGTGCGGCGTCGGATCGCCCTGCTAGGAGATGCCCCGACGACGGCGGACCGATGCAAGGTGATTCGGGAGTTCTACCGGGAAGTTGAGCAGGAGAAGGAACGCCAGCACGAGCTGCGGTTGGCAGAGCTCCGCGGCAGAGCCTAAATATGTTGACCCCGAACCCTACCCTGTGGAACCCTGGGTCGAGGCTCACAGCTCGACTGGAGCTTCCCCGGGAATCTGCAAACCCCAGTGACTACGCTTGCGGGACTCTCAGCTCGCCTGGAGCCTGTACTGAGGACGTCACTTATCCCCGCGACCCTCGGATGGAGACTCACAGCTCGCCTGAAGCTGCATCTGAGGACGCCACATTCCCCATTGAGGAGCGGTGCTCCTGCGCTGGCACCTTCGCTGACCTGAAGGTCGTGTTGGCGAGAAGGCTGCAGGAGGGCCTGGAGCGGACCAGAGGTCCACAGAGGAACTGTGGTACGAGGCCCTCGACCATGAGCGGGACTGCCATGGTGCGTACATTCCTTCCGACGCTGTCGTCCATCGGGTGCAGTACGATGTGCGAGCAGCGTTCCTGCAAGGTCGGGCCCCAGAGGAGTGGGAGGCCGAGCTCCGGAGTCTGGTGCAGGAGGAGATCGCACTGGACGCCGCGTACCGCGCGCTCCGGTGGCTGACCGCCGCTCCGACAGTGCGCCCTATTGGAGGCAGCTCCACTGCAGGGCCTCGCTACGGAGGCACGGGGCTGCTCTACGTGAGCATGGCCGCCGACCCCGAGTTTGGGGAGAGACCGAAGAACGGATGGAAGACATCCTGGAACGACGGGAACTGGAGATCCCGTCAGACAGCAGGGACTCGGTGTTTGAGGAGCTGGAGTCCCTAGCCGAGCGAGAGTGGGCTCGAGGTGGCTTATCGAAGACTGTTGGACGGCGTTCCGCAGTCGAGCCTGAGCTCCCCGTGGTGGGACGGGTCGGCGGAGAAGTCGACAGTCCCCAGGTTTGGGACCTATGGGAGGCCGAGGCGGACCCATGGGTGCCCGTGGGGGTTCCGACAGAGGAAGTTACCCCCTTCACCCCGCAAGAGGACAGGGTGGCCGAGGCCACGGGTCCAGTGGGGGAGGAGACGGATGGTCTCCCCGGATGGGTTGTGCGCAACCATTGTTTGCCCCGGGGGGTGAAGTGACCATCCTTCCCCAAGGAGATCTCCAACCAGCGGAAGAGCTGGCTACGGGGCAGAGTGTCGCTGGCCTCTGCCCACTGCTTACAGTCCGCCAGGAGAAGCAGACAGATGGTTCCCCCGGGATGGGTTGTGCGCAACCATTGTTTGCCCCGGGGTGAAGTGACCATCCTTCCCCAAGGAGATCTCCAACCAGCGGAAGAGCTGGCTACGGGGCAGAGTGCCGCTGGCCTCTGCCCACTACTCAAAATCTGCCAGGAGGAGCAGACAGATGGTCCCCCGGGATGGGTTGTGCGCAACCATTGATTGCCCCGGGGGGAAAGAAACCATCCTCCCGCAAGGAGATCCTCACCCAGCTGAAGAGCTGGCCACGGGGCAGAGCGCCGCTGGCCTCTGCCCACTACCCACAGTCTGCCAGGTGGAGCAGACAGATGGTCCCCCGGGCTGGGTTGTGCGCAGCCAGTGACGGTCCGGGGGGGGAAGAAACCATCCTCCCGCAAGGAGATCTCCACTCAGCAGAAGAGCTGACACCAGGGCAGAGCGCCGCTGGCCTCTGCCCGTTTCTCCCAACTTGCCCCGAGGGGCAGAGCGAGGATGACCCCGTGCAACTGCCGTTGCATCCATTTGTCCCCTTCTCGGCTGCCAGGAAGAGCAGCCAGGTTTGGCTCTATTTGCTCCTTCGGCTGCCGTGTCCGTACCTGGCCAACCAGCGGAAGAGCTGGCAACGGGGCAGAGCGCCGCTGGCCTCTGCCCATTTTGGCAACCCTTGGGCTTGGGGGCCTCAACAGCCACGGTTCTTTCCCACGGCTGACCTGGGCACCCGGGGCGTGTGCATTTAGCACCCGGGTTTCTCGGGTGAGCGATAACCCTGGAGGGGACACAGGAGGTACTCCGGCCCAGACGTATGTCCTCTCGCCCAGCCGGGGTAACCCTAAGGACGTGGGGTCCCGACCAAGCTGGCACGGCCGCAAGGCCAAATGGAGAGGCCTGGTGACCCGGCCTCCCCAGACAGACTACGGGCCTGGGAGCACCGACTTCCCTGGTATGACCCGGTGGGGTCAGACCAGGTGCGTCGAACTGGGGGGGGGAGGAGTGTCACGGAATGGCCCACCCTCAGCCAGGGGCGGTGCAGTGACAGTGGTGGCTATGGACACTTAGTGCGGTGGCACGCACCTAGTTTTGCAAGTACGTTTATTTAGATGTGATTATTGTGTGGTGTAATAAAGTGTCCCCTGTTGGTATTGTGAAATGTAATTCCCTTTGTCTGCCACGCCCGCCGCCATTTTCTGATCACCTCGTGGTTCAGATCAGAATACTCGGATCGTAAAATGGCCGAATCGGCAACTCCCCGATTCGTAACGGCCAATACGAATCGGGGCCAGGGTGCCTCCTGCCAGCGAGGGCCAATGGGACTTGTGTGGGCGGGCAGGGATCCCCATTGTATTCATAAGTGTGTAAAGTGATAAATGCGTGGGTTGTGAAAATAAAGGCAGATTTTGCAGTGCATCCAGCTTTGCTTGATGTGTCTTTTTCTCCGCCGTACTTTTCGTTCTGAGAATCCCTCGAGGTCTCAGGGTGCGGTGTCCCAGATCCGAACCGAACCGAGCGCTCTGTGCCTGCATCGAGCATCAGGGCAGAGGCGCAGCGGAAGGTGATTCGGTTCCCAGATCGAGAGATCCGATCCGAAGGGCGCGGCCGTGTACCGCGCTTCGGTATTGCGAGGGATTGCGGTAAGATCCGAATCCCTCGCCGATCCCGCAAGATCCGAAGATTCATCTGTCCCCGATCCGAAGAGTCCTCCACTGAGATCCGAAGATTTACCCGCGCCGGGATCGGAAACGTTTCCCGCAGAAGATCCGAAACGTTTCCCACATAAGATACGAAGATTCCTCCGCGGCTGGCAGATCCGATCTCCACGAACGCCCCACACCCGCAAGGTCAGTGAACCAGCTGCTCGGGACGCTGAGTGCCGTATGGCTCAGTGGTCGGGCTGGTTCTAGGCAGGGGTCCCCTCCACCGCCCGCTAACCCCTCCCCGGGGTCACGCCAGGCCGCACGAGACGCCGAGTGCACGCCACTCGGTAGTCGGGCCAGCGGTAAGCGACGGGGTCACGCAGATAGAGCACACCCGCAGGCGGAACAACATCCCATTCCGTCATAACCATATTCTCTGGAGACAGACGCCTCCGATATCGCCCTAGGAGCAATTCTCTCCCAGAAATCGGGAGTAAAGAACCTTATGCATCCCGTGGCCTTTTATTCCAGACGTCTTTCCCCAGCCGAAAAGAATTACAGTATAGGTGAGAAAGAGCTCCTGGCGATCAAGAGTGCCCTCGAGGAATGGAGACACCTTCTCGAAGGGGCAAAACATCCCGTGGTCGTCTACACGGACCACCGCAATTTGGAATATCTCCGCACCGCCAAAAGATTGCGACCTCGACAAGCCAGATGGGCGTTATTCTTCGCCCGCTTCTTGTTGCAAATTTCCTACAGACCTGGAGTAAGAAATGGTAAGGCAGATGCGCTTTCCCGTCGGTACGATTCAGACGCCTTTCCTTCCACCACTCAACCCGACTGTCACGTATCCCCCTGAATACCAGAATAGTGGTCCCTATACGTAGACCGATCTCTAACCTTCCGATCCTTGAATGGTCGGCACAACTAGACAGATATTTCACCAGACAGAGTACCCAAAAGGGTAAACACCAGACAGATATACAAGATAGAGTTTTCATTCTCCCTAGGACTCCAGAAATAGAAAAGGTAGTCTGCTGTATACTTTGGGTTACACACAGACTACCACAGAAACCAAGGCTGTTTAGGAGCAGAGGCGTAGCGGAGTCGTTGCCAATGCCAAAGGTCATACACAGGGAGGTTCGTTTGCCAATACCAAGGGTCATACACAGTGGTGGTTCGTTTGCCAATGCCAAGGGTCATACACAAGGAGGTTCGTTTGCCAATACCAAGAGTCGTACACAGGGGTGGTTCGTTTGCCAATGCCAAGGGTCATACACAGGGAGGTTCGTTTGCCGATACCAAGAGTCGTACACAGGGGTGGTTCGTTTGCCAATGCCAAGGGTCATACACAGGGAGGTTCGTTGCCAAAGCCAGGCTCATACACAGAGGATAAATAAATTAGTCAGAAGCAGAGAGTCAGTCACTGCCAACACCAGACACACGAGAGCTCTGCGGGGAATGATACCACGTCAGGGCACCGGTGAAATTGTGAAGCCGGGCTTTAAACCCGGCGGGTCCGCGTCATCACGCCAGGCCCCGCCCCCGGCGTCCCACGTGAGCGCATCCGGCAGGTATAACATTCGGCGCCTGGCCAGCGAGCAGCGAGGAAGTTGCTGTCAGGCGCCCCAGAACAGCGCGATACGTGACAGAACCCCCCCCCTCAACGGGCGGCCACTGGACGACCCCCAGGGGCACGGGGGTGAGCCACATAGAAGGCCTTCACCAACCGAGGGGCATGGACCTCCGCAGCCGGGACCCAAGAACGATCCTCTGGACCGTAACCCACCCAGTCGACCAAGTACTGTAACTGCCCCCTAGACATCCTGGCGTCCAGAATGGCCTTAACCTCAAAACCTCCTCGCCCTCCACAGAGACAGGAGGAGGTGGAGCACGGAACTTGGTGTATCGGTTACACAATAATGGCTTCAAAAGGCTCACGTGGAACACATTGTGTATCCTGATATGGGGGGGCAATGCCAAAGCATAGGAGACTGGGTTGAGCCGCCGCAGAATCCTATAGGGACCTATATATCTAGGCGCCAACTTCATGGAGGGCACCAAGAGCTTGATGTTCTGCGAAGAAAGCCAAACCCTGTCCCCAACCTGATACACAGGTGCTTGCCTTCTGTGTCTGTCAGCCTTTATTTTCTGGATGACACTGCTTTTCTCTAGTGCCTTTTTAACTCTCCCCCAAGTCTCCTTCAAGGACGCCAAATGCTCATCCAAAGCAGGTATCGTGGTATCTGGAAACGTAGCGGGGAGCACGGGAGGATCGAAACCATAAACAGTGAAGAAAGGGGAATGTCCCGTGGATTCACTCACTGCACTGTTCAAAGCATACTCAGCCCATGGTAGCAGATCTGACCAGTTATCTTGCTGTTCTGATATAAAACATCTGAGATACTTTTCTATATTTTGATTGGCGCGTTCTGCTGCTCCGTTAGTCTGGGGTGATAGGCCGAAGAGAAGGATAAGTCTATCCCCACATTCTTACAAAACCCTTTCCAGAATCTGGAGACAAATTGGGTACCCCTATCGGAGACAATCCCAAGAGGAATACCATGTATGCGGACCACGTTGTTTATGAAAATGGGCACCAATTCGGCTGCTGAAGGTAGTTTACGAAGAGGAACATAGTGGCCCATCTTGGAGAACCGATCTATGATAGTAAGTATTACTGTATTCCCTCTTGAATCAGGTAACTCCACTATGAAATCTATTGCCAAATGCGACCATGGTCGTTCTGGGATCGGCAGAGGCTGGAGTAGACCAATGGGTGCTGTTTTGGGATTTTTATGTCTTGTGCACACCTCGCACACGGTTATGTAATCCTTTACATCTCGGCGCAACGTGGCCACCAGAAGACTTTACTGATGCTGGACACCGTTTTGGTAATCCCCATATGCCCAGAAGTTTTATTATCATGATAAATGTTTAGTAATTCCTCCCTTTCATTTTCAGGTACAAAGAGTTTCGCGGGAGGTTTCCCCTCAGGGGCTGTGCCCTGAACTGTTTGCAACCTTTTCATCAAAGGAGACGAGACATTAATCGTGGTAGAGGCTATAATCCTTTCTTGGGGTACAATGGGATGCTGATCTTGGATGTTATATTCGTAGGACTCATGCTGTCTTGATAAAGCGTCTGCTTTAACATTTCTGGATCCAGGTCTATAGGTTAATACGTAATTAAAGCTTGAAAGAAACAACGACCATCTCGCTTGTCTGGAATTTAACCGTTTAGCATCTCCAATGTATGTGAGATTTTTGTGATCGGTTATGATAAGGATGGGGTCACTAGATCCTTCCAGTAGGTATCTCCATTCTGCCAAGGCCGATATGACCGCTAATAACGCTCTGTTTCCTATGTCATAGTTCCTCTCTGCCGGGGAGAGTTTCCGGGAATAGAAACCGCATGGATGCAAGGGTTTGTCGGGTGCCTCCCTTTGGGACAATACTGCACCAAGACCTATTTCGGAGGCATCAACTTCCACTTGGAATGGCAGAGCCGGATCTGGATGTCTGAGAACCGGGGCAGTAGTAAACGCTTGTTTGAGTGCCTCAAAGGCTTGACTGGCTTGGGGTGTCCATTTCTGAGTACCCACCCCTTCCTAGTCATAGCCGTGAGGGGAGATACCAAAGCTGAAAAGTCTTTAATGAATCTCCTATAATAGTTAGTAAATCCTAGAAACCTCTGGATGGCTTTCAGCCCTTGGGGTAGAGGCCAGTCAAGGATTGCTGTGAGTTTCTTAGGATCCATCTGGAAACCTTCAGGAGTTATTATGTAGCCAAGGAAATGTACTGTTCTTATGTCAAATAAACATTTCTCTAGTTTACAATACAATCCAGCCTCCAACAGTTTTTTCAGTACTTGTTTCACGTGAACATGATGGGTTACAATATCAGGAGAGTATATCAGGATATCATCCAGATATACAATGACAAACACTTGCAGAAATTCCCGTAAGGTATCGTTTATGAGGTCTTGAAAAACGGCTGGTGCATTGCATAAACCAAAGGGCATCACTAGATACTCATAATGTCCACTTCGTGTATATAAAAGCCGTTTTCCATTCATGGCCCTCCTTAATCCTTACTAGGTTGTAGGCTCCGCGTAAATCGAGTTTTGTATAAATACTGGCCCCTTTTAGTCGATCGAATAGTTCTGTGATGAGAGGTATGGGATATGCGTTCCTTATAGTTATCCTGTTCAAACCTCTATAATCTATGCAAGGCCGCAGATCTCCCTCTTTTTTGGAGACAAAAAAGAAACCCGCTCCTGCTGGAGAGGAGGACCGTCTGATGAATCCTCGGTCTAGATTCTCCCTTATGTACTCCTCCATAATGTTGTTTTCTTTTTGGGACAAGGGTATACATGTCTCCCTAGGAGGCATAGTACCGGGGAGTAAATTTATAGCACAGTCGTACGGGCGGTGTGGCGGTAGGACCTCAGTCCTGGACTTAGAGAAGACCTCCTTTAAGTCCAGATAATGTTCAGGAACCTCTGTGGATAAAGGAGGGGCTGTGGCAATATTGAGGCTACCGATTACGTTGACCTTGTCCAGACATTTGACTGACAACGAGGACTCCAGTATTTTATGTCTCTTTGGACCCAATCAATAACCGGGTTGTGTTCTACCAACCACGGAAACCCAAGCACGACAGGACATGAAGGAGATTCAATGATTTGGAAACATATTTTTTCACGGTGCAATACTCCTGTTTCCATACATACAAAAACAGTGTCGTGGGTAATATGAGGACAGGATAGAGGGTTTCCATCTATGGCTTCCACCATTAGAGGCCTCTCCTTGAGAACCAGAGGTATGAGACATTTTGCAGCAAAATGTTTGTCCATAAAATTGCCTGAGGCCCCAGAATCCAAGAAGGCCTCGGTCTTAAGGTGAACCCTGTCCCAAGTTAATGAGATTGGTACCAGGATCCTGGATTTTTTTTTTCGTTATTCACAAAGGAGGCATAAATAGACCCTATAACCTGGGTATTGGCTGGTCTTTGGCTTGATTTGCCACTCTCACCCCTGCCACCCCTAGGTCTCTGAGGACATTGAAGGCGGAAATGGTCTGCCCCTGCACAATAGAAGCAGAGCCCCTTTTCCCTTCTGTGAGCTCTCTCTGCCTCCGATATACCAGTTTTTCCTATCTGCATAGGCTCTGCAACTGGTATATCTGGTTTTACGTTTTCCTGGGCACCTGGTGTACCAGTATTTCTGGATGATAAGGGTAAAGGAGGCAAGAGCCTTCTAGGTCTATCTCTGGGATGTCTCCTTTCCCTAATTTGATCATCCATGGCGATACAAAAATCGATCAGGTGATCAAGAGTCTCTGGCAATTTCAAAGGAGCCAATTCGAACATAAAAGCCTCGTTCAGACCTTCAGTAAAGGCTAAGGTTAGGACGTCGTTCGGCCAGAGAACCTCTGAAGTCAAGGTTTTAAAGTCTATCGCGTAGTCAGAGACCCTCCTATTACCTTGCTTTATGTGGAACAAAGATCTACCCGCATTAGTAGCCCTTCTAGAGGGGTCAAAGGTACGTTTTAGCTCCGAGGTAAAACCCTCATAGTCGTAAATGATGGGTTTCTTGTTTTCCCACACAGGGTGTAGCCCACAATAAAGCTTTCTCTGTCAAATGATTGATCAGATAGCCCACTTTAGCTTTATCCGACATACAGGACCCTGGGTTATTCTCGAACAAGATCTCAAGTTGGGTCAGAAAACCTCGGCATAAACTTGGTGTACCATCATAACGTAATGGTGCCTTCATACTAAGCCTATTTCTTTCGGGAGAGACCGGGCTGACAATAGGCAATACCGGGTCCGGAGGTTTGTGGTTCCTCCACTGGACCGATTTAACAGGGTTTGAAGAGCAAGAGCAAACTGATCCATCCTATGGTCCTGCTCTTCTTGTCTGGCTGCGATACGTGCCAACTGATTAGAGAGGTCTGCGGGATCCATTGGCCCTGACGTAATGTCACGTATCCCCCTGAATACCAGAATAGTGGTCCCTATACGTAGACCGATCTCTAACCTTCCGATCCTTGAATGGTCGGCACAACTAGACAGATATTTCACCAGACAGAGTACCCAAAAGGGTAAACACCAGACAGATATACAAGATAGAGTTTTCGTTCTCCCTAGGACTCCAGAAATAGAAAAGGTAGTCTGCTGTATACTTTGGGTTACACACAGACTACCACAGAAACCAAGGCTGTTTAGGAGCAGAGGCGTAGCGGAGTCGTTGCCAATGCCAAAGGTCATACACAGGGAGGTTCGTTTGCCAATACCAAGGGTCATACACAGTGGTGGTTCGTTTGCCAATGCCAAGGGTCATACACAAGGAGGTTTGTTTGCCAATACCAAGAGTCGTACACAGGGGTGGTTCGTTTGCCAATGCCAAGGGTCATACACAGGGAGGTTCGTTTGCCGATACCAAGAGTCGTACACAGGGGTGGTTCGTTTGCCAATGCCAAGGGTCATACACAGGGAGGTTCGTTTGCCAAAGCCAGGGCTCATACACAGAGGATAAATAAATTAGTCAGAAGCAGAGAGTCAGTCACTGCCAACACCAGACACACGAGAGCTCTGCGGGGAATGATACCACGTCAGGGCACCGGTGAAATTGTGAAGCCGGGCTTTAAACCCGGCGGGTCCGCGTCATCACGCCAGGCCCCGCCCCCCGGCGTCCCACGTGAGCGCATCCGGCAGGTATAACATTCGGCGCCTGGCCAGCGAGCAGCGAGGAAGTTGCTGCCAGGCGCCCCAGAACAGCGCGATACGTGACACCGACTCCATCCTACCTGACGAATTCTTCTGTGCCTCACAAGGATCCTTAATAGAAAATATAAAGAAATATAGTCTTCAACCACCGACTGACGTTCAGGGGCTCATACCCAACGATGGACTTTTCTATCATGATGAACAAATATATGTTCCTCCAGAGGTTCGTCTACAGGTATTACAACACTCCCACGACCTCCCGGCTGCTGGACATGGTGGCATCAAGAAAACCATAGATGCCGTACATCGACACTTCTGGTGGCCATCCGTGAAGAAGGACATCATCGCCTTTGTAACCTCTTGTTCTGTTTGTGCACGCAACAAGCAACCCCGTACCCGTCCTGCTGGTCTTCTCCAACCCCTGGCTCCACCGCTACATCCGTGGAAAGATATTTCGATGGACTTTATAGTAGATCTTCCCCCTTCGCATCGCTACACCACCATCCTGGTAGTGGTAGACCGCTGTACCAAGATGGCCCATTTCATACCAGCAGTAGGCCTACCCACAGCAGCTAAACAGTCACCTTGTTCATCAAGGAGATATTCCGCCTCCATGGTACTCCTCGTTCCATTGTCACAGACAGAGGATCTCAGTTTACTTCCCGTTTTTGGTCCCAAATGTGTCGTAGCTTAAAAATTGCCAGGTGTCTTTCTTCAGCCTTTCATCCACAGAGTAACGGCCAGACTGAGCGGATAAATCAAACGCTGGAACAATACCTTCGTTGCTTCACCACGCATCTCCAAGACGACTGGCTGGACGTCATACCGACTGCCGAATTTGCGTACAATAATCAGGTACACTCATCAACTCGCTTTTCACCTTTCTTTGCCAATTACGGTTATCATCCTAGCACTCTTCGAGAGATGCCGCTCAACACTCCAGTTCCAGAAGTATCAACCCGCTTGAGAAACCTACGCGGTCAACTACGAACGCTACGCCACCAGTTGCTGCTAGCCCAACAGAGCCAAAAGAAATATGCTGATCGTGGTCGCAAGGAAGCTCCTGTGTATGCACCCGGAGACAAGGTGTTACTATCCACGGCTCATCTCCGTTTGGATTGTCCCTCGAAGAAGCTGGGCCCTCGCTACATTAGCCCATTTCCGGTCCTCAGAATGGTTAACTCCGTGGCGGCCCGCTTAACTCTTCCTCCTTCCTACAGGATCCATCCTGTCTTCCATGTATCTCTCTTGAAACCCTGGCATGAGAATCCGTTCCCCAATCGGAATACTAAACCACCTTCTCCTGTACCCATATCTGGAGAAGAGGAATTTGAGATATCACGTATTCTGGATTCGAGACTCCGTTACGGCAGGTTAGAATACTTGGTACACTGGAAGGGATACGGTCCTGAAGAACGATCTTGGGAACCCAGTGCCAGCGTCCATGCTCCTGCAAAGGTTCGTGCCTTTCATATCCGTTATCCTTCCAAGCCGTCGACCAAGCGCACCCGGGGGTTGCGCCTTGGTGGGGGGTCCTGTAATGCCCCACGCCGCGGTCGGACCACGGCCGCCATATTGGGACGCCTGGCAGACTCACCTGAGGTCCCTCGTGGCGCGTCGCTCCCTGATTCCGATCTTCAGCTCGAGGGAGGAGAGCCAGGATGTGTCCCATGCCGTCTCCGGGATCCAACTGAACAGGAGGCAAGCGCGCATGCGCGATCGTCCATCCCAGAGCATGAAGACCTAGGTACTCTGGCGCCCTATGCTGGTCAAGTTAAGGTACTGCACCCCACCTGCACTGGAGAACCTCGTATACCACCAATTAATCTACATAGCACTCAGGTATCCTTATTAAACCTGCGAGTCCCAGGTGAACGGTGTTCGTATGATTCCCTGAACCCTATTTAAACCTGCCGCCTTCTCCAGTTCACTAACCAGGTAATACTGTGGTTACACCACGTTACCCAGTGGTTCCCCTTCGTGTTCCTCTAAAAGGATTCTGACTTCCGTTCCTGCTGCCGATACAGCTTCGCCTCGATTCCTGTTGCCACGGTACCAGCTCCACTTCAGTTCCGGCCATCACGGTACCAGCTCCACTCCGGTTCCTGTTGCCACGGTACCAGCTCCACTCCTGTTCCGGCCATCACAGTACCAGCTCCACTCCTGTTCCTGTTGCCACGGTATAGCTCCGCTCCGGTTCCTGTTGCCACGGTACAACTCCGCTCCGGTTCCTGTTGCCACGGTACAGCTCCGCTTCTGTTGCCACGATACCGCTCCGCTCCTGTTCCTGTTGCCACAGTACAGCTCCGCTCTGGTTCCTGTTGCCACGATACAGCTCCGCTTCTATTCCTGCGGCCACGATACAGCTCTGCTTCTGTTGCCACGATACAGCTCTGCTTCGGTTCCTACCATCACGGTACAGCTCCATTCTGCTTCCATATTCAAGATTGCCATCGCAGTGCCAGTTCCACCTCCCGGCATACCTCTACCCCTGGACTATTTCCAAGATTGCAACCGTATTTAATTATCCTTACAACTCTCCGTTCTGGACTTTTATTTCTGTCAAAAGAAACATTACATTACTTTATTCTGGACTTATATTTTGTTGTCTTCAGTAAAGCTTAATCAATCATATTCCTTCTGGTCTCCTCCTTCGGCTTGCCATTGGGTTCCATACACCCAACACCATACAGGGGTCAAAGCCTCTGTCCTTACACCCCAGAATGGCAGTCAGATTTCTCCTTGGATCAAGAAGCTTTTACCCACATATTAAATATTATAACCCTTAATATTCTGTGTCTGCAGGAAGTCATCCAGTCGTTTTTTAAAAGTCTGTACAGACTCTGACCCAACCACCTCAACAGGCAGAGAATTCCACAGCTTTATTGTTCTCACCGTAAAATAACCCTTCCTATGCTTTAAGCTAAATTTTCTTTCTTCCAGTCTAAATGGATGACCCCGTGTCCTGTGTATAGTCCTGTTAATGAATAGGTTATCAGACAATGGTTGATAATGGCCCCGTATATATTTATATAAGGTTATCAGATCCCCTCTAAGGCGCCTTTTCTCTAAACTAAACAGGTTTAAGTTTGTTAGTCTTTCCTCATAACTTAACCCTTCCATTCCCCTTATTAATTTAGTTGCCCGTCTCTGCACTTTTTCTAGCGCTATAATATCATTTTTTAAGACAGGTGCCCAAAATCACACGGCATATTCAAGGTGCGGCCTGACCATTGATTTATACAGAGGCAAAATTATGTTTTCATCCCGTGAGTGAACTCCCCTTTTAATGCATGCCAGTACTTTGCTGGCCTTGGCGGCTGCTGTTTGACATTGCACATTGTTACTTAGTTTGAAGTCAATGATTATTCCCAAATCCTTCTCCTGCTTGGATTTCCCTAACTCCGTACCATTTAGGGTATAAATTACTTGTGTGTTCTTCACTCCAAAGTGCATAACTTTGCATTTATCTAGATTAAATCTCATCTGCCATTTAAGTGCCCAGTCCCCCAATCTATCTAAATCCCTCTGCAGCGAAGTAGCATCCTGCGTTACACTCACTAAGAAAGGATTTCTAGAAATGACCATCAGAGCATTAGTTATAGACACGCTCTGATGCTAAGGGGTTATACTCCCCCTCCCCCACCTGAAAATAAATCTGTTCCAACTGCCACTTACCTCCCATGCCATTATCTGCTCCAACTACCACTTACCTCCCATGCCGTTACCTGCTCCAACTGCCACTTACCTCCCATGCCGTTATCTGCTCCAACTGCCACTTACCTCCCATGCCGTTATCCCCGTTCATACTGGCAGACGTTGCGCTCCTTCTCTCAGGAGCGTCTGGAGATCCTTATAGCACTAAACATCGCTACCTCACCAACATGTCCACACCTTCCACCTATGGAACTGCTTCAGAACTCAAAGTGGCAGGAGATATATTCCCTTCTGAGTTTCAATCACCCGCCAGCGCTGAGCCAATGGATTGTGAAGCAGATTTCTCCTGCATAGTGTCCCAGCCCCAAATCACTTCTTCCACGGATCTCCTCAGTTCAGACGGACCTGTCGCTTCTACTGGAACAACAGTTTAAGGGAAAAGAGGGAAAAAAACGCAGAAAAAGATTTACAGATGCGATTAGGTAAACACAAGTAAAGGATGAAAAAGCATCGTCAAACTCCTCCTCCGAGTCAGTGTAGCGGTTGTAATAAAGTCTGCATCTAATAACCGCTACATTAATGAGACGCAAAGGAGATCAATGCCTCAAACTAATAAGGATTTGTCTGGTTTTAAATATGAACCTCAGATTGATCACTCCAGGGAAAAGGTTGTTGATGTCGGACCTCGGTTACCTGGTGCCCGGTGCCGTGCTCTGAGGTGGCAGGATGAGAGTCCCGGCATGTGCTGCAGTGGCGGGAAAGTCCAGCTCCCTCCCCTTCAGCCCCACCCTGAACCCTTACACTGCCTTCTCACCCACCAGCATTCAATGGCACAGCACTTTCTATCTGCTGCCCAGAAGCACAACGGAGGCTTCCAAATGACGTCTTTTGGAGCCAGAGAGGTGAAGGAGGGAAACTTTATGCCAACATTCAAAGTGCAGGGGCAGGTCTGGCACAGGATCGGGAGTATCATGGCGGGACCAGAGCAGCAGCACCTTCATTTCTGCAGATATAGTTTGTTGGTGATGAATGATGACACTGAGAGGGACATTCGTTGGGGAATCTACCCAGGCGTTAATCCAGAACTGGTTAACCAACTGCAGAAGATGCTGCGTGAACACAACAAGTATATTCTGGAACTTAAAGCTGCTTTTGATTCTGTTCCTAAGGGACACAAGGACTTCCAAGTGGTGATAATCGCCGATAGGAAGCCTTCTGGAGAGCACCGAGGTGGCTTCAATGCTCCCACGAGTGGCAGTGGCTGTTCTCACTGTCAGGCAGGATTTTGAGAATAGCGATATCGATCTCCACAGCAGAGACAACAGGTTGTTACGAATCGGTGAGATGCACCGTGCCAATGACGCTCTCCAGTACCCTCTGATGTTCTGCTGTGGAGAAGATGGCTATTACATCAACACACCTCAGTGCGACCCAAAGACCAAGGGTCCTCTCGAGAAGACCGTGTCTGCTACTGCCTTTTACAGCTACAGGATAATGGAGCGTGAAGGCACAGAATGCTTCCTACTACTGTTCCACAAACGTCTCACTGTCTGGTTGATATGGATTTTGTTTGCCAAAAGTGAGAGTGAAAGACTCAACTGGATTCATAGAAACCAAAATAAGCTGAGAAGTGAGGAGTATGTTCACCTGAACGATGCCATGACAAGAACTGACAGCCACTTATCACAGCTTGGCAGAATGGAGGACCCCGCTACATGCATGAGCGAATTCAAGATGCGATGACACATGTGCGCCCTTTCGGACGAATGGATCTGTTTGTTACTGTAGCGCTGGGTTTAATTCCCTGTCGTGGCAGTACCTATTTTTGGCCACCGGAGGGAGACAAGCGCGATAAGAGACATTGAACATTGGGACTACATTTCCCAGCATGCTTTGGAAGCGGACACAGGAAGTGGGTGGGACACAGACCCTTACATCCTGAGCCTCGTGGAGAGAGCTGGCAGAGCGCGCCAGGGAGTGAGAGGAGCAAGACGCAGGACGACACAGTGACTAGGCCGGAGCGCAGCTGGGGCCTGACAGAGCTAAAGACTGGGTTCTTCAGCCTCACCAGAGGAAGACCCAGAGATTCACAGGAATACCCACGCTGATACCAAGTGAGCGAGAGGACCCCGAGTTAGGAGCACCGCAAGATCGATCGGACAGGGAGAGCAGGCGGTGAGCTGGACATCTTGCAGCAGCTACAGAAAGGCAAGACAGCGGATCCGGTAGCCCAGAGAATCCCAGCCAAGATCGAGCGGAGAGACGTCCTGGGTCGAGGGGAGCACCAAGTATCTGGCAGATGGGTGAGAGGCCTTCCAGGCCGTTTGTGAATAAAGAAAGCACGCTGCTGTTTGTTTCAAAACCCACAGGGCCCCAACTTGACTAGTCGAAGATACCTCATAAATAATTCACTGGCCAGTTGAATATTGTACCGGGTACCATAACACACATACACTTACATTCTGGGACATAACCTGTGCGGGACTCACTCCCCAAACACAAAAGGGGGTTAAAGACTTATTTTTCCTTTTTCTTTTCCGCTGCGCGTTCCTCGAATTACGAAGCCTTGTATTTACTCTTTTCCGCTGCGCGTTCCTCGAATTACGAAGCATCGTATTTCTTTTCCGCTGCGCGTTTCCCGCATTATGAAGTACTGTAAATATATATACGAACACCGTGTTATTCATTATATGCCATTTATTCTAGTAAACTATATAATTTATAAAATCCACAACGGTGCTGGAGTATATTTATTCCCTAGTGCGGGGAGACTGACCCGAGGTTCAATTTCAGCGGCTCCTCCGGGAGTGAGCACTACATTACATTTACCTGCAATCCAAAATGGCCAGAAATTGTACATATCTTGAAACCAGGACAAAAATCTCACAATAGACATGACTGTCAGGGTTATTCAGAGAGCGTCGATCTGGCGCCGAAATGTAACCGAACAGTGAAATTCAGGGCACGGTTACCTTTCTTGGCCATTCGGCTATTCAGAGAGCAGGAGGTTCGCCAAATCCTGGCGAATTGCCTGCACATACGGTGCCTGTTCGAGGGCAGTGAAATCCCCATAGAGAAGCAATGCTTCGGCTATTCAGAGAACACAAACCAGCAGTGAAAGGTTTCCCTAATGCCCTGCCATTCGGTGGTTTAATTCGGCAAGTTTATTCAGGTGAATCCCATAGGCTTCAATGTTAAAAATATTCCCGTTTTAATTCAATATGTAATAAACCGTTCATTATAAAATTCTGCAGCAAAAAGTCTCTTTATTTATAGATTTTTTTAGGATCTTTAAGCCATTATTTGGGAAATTTTTCAAATTTTTTTCTTTAAATAGTTTTTTCTTTTTTCTGTAACAGCCCTTTTTATTATCATTCGTTGCATTTTATATGTAAATTCCAGACATTTTCGTTCAGTAGTTTTTTGCAAACAGCGATTCAAGTTTCAAACATTCAAGCAAACTGTTTTTATGATTTTTTTACCACATTTGTCTGCGTGTTTGCTTTTCCCGGCGGCTGCACGGGTTTCGGTGAGTGTTCGGCGGGTTTGTGACGGGTTTTCTCTGCACTACGGGGGCCCCATGGTGCTTGCTGAATACACCGCAGGGTCAGCGAACTAGGATCGCCAAATGGCCCCGAAGTGCAGGGAACGAAAAGTCACCGAACGTGCAGTGACTTTTCGAATCTCTTTGAATAAACCTGATAGTATCAAGGGATTTTCACGTGAAAGTAAAACATATGTTGAAGCTCCTCACTAAAGGTTGCATCGTTGGAAATACCAGGTGTCACTCTGTGGAATGGCAGATACATGGACCCCGTGTTCATCTGTGGCTAGAAGAGAAAATAAGACCAGAGTCCATTGACAAAGTTATAAGTGCTGAGGTACCAGATCCCAACCTAGACCTAACCCTCCATGACATTATCAAGAGGACAATGATTCACGGCCCATGTGGACCCCTCATCACCAGGAGCTCACCCTGCATGATGGATGCCCAAAATTAAAGTAATAATGGACTTTAAAAGAGAGACGCTTGAGCTAACAAGTCAGTTCATGAATAAGTCAGAAGACGAAACGCGTCGAGCTGACTTGCTTGCGTTCATTCTTTCATCTTCCATCTTCCACCCTGGATGAGTCCAAGCTGCCGGTCCCCTCACCTGCTGGTTTGTGAGACTTTGACTTCATCTGACAGCTGGACTTCTCAAACAAGGAGGTTACCTTGGCCAGGCTTCTCCGCTGAGATTACATCGGTTTCCGGCTGTGGTGACTATCTGGACGAATTGTTTATATGCCCACTTTTTATCCATTGTGTGACACTAATCTTGTGAGTGGCCCCTTTGTTTGTTTTTACCTTTTATAAAACCTTTTTACAGTGTTTTGCTATGATTTTTTGTGTATGTTTTCATTTTAGCCTGTATGTATCTTTATGAAGATCAGGCTCGCTACAAAAAGAGTATGACCATTTAAAGGTTGTATTGTACTGCACGTTCTATCGTTTAACTGCACAAACAACTATCCCCGGCTCTTTCTGAAGGAACCGGAGGGGACGGCTATCCTCATTATCACCGACGGCCCCCGGCAGCTTCACCGCCAGCATCACTGGAGTCGATCTTGACAATCGCTGTGTGGTGCCATACAACCTTGAGTGGCATTTCACTTTAATATATATATATATCCCTTATGTGATTCAATCACCAGTCACCACTAAGACAACGGATTGTGAATCTGATACGTTTTGACGCAAAGCAGGAGGATGCAGCTAGTGAAATAAATGTACACAAAGAAAGCGGAAATAAATTCCGCTACAAAGTAGCAGCAGACAAAATGGATCAGATCCCGTGATCTCATATCAAATCAATTCGTTCGCAAATAAGATTAAATGTCCAGAATAAGTATAAACCTCTAAAAACAAGCTGATATGTAACTAAGGAGCGAGACCCCACGCATTGCTCAAATTGTACCAGAAACTTTATTCACACAAACCAATCTGACAAAGAAATCCTATTGGGAAAAGTGACATCACTGTCCTGTTACTATGGATGGAGTTTGGAGGATTTGGAGAGATTATAGGAACCCGCCCTATTAAATACAATCCTTTAAAAACCGGAAGAATAAGAGTGTGTGTGTGTGTAAGTGTGTGTGTGTGTGAGTGTGTGTGTGTGTAAGTGTGTGTGTGTGTAAGTGTGTGTGTGTGTGAGTGTGTGTAAGGTGTGTGTGTGTGTGTAAGTGTGTGTGTGTGTAAGTGTGTGTGTGTGTAAGTGTGTGTGTGTGAGTGTGTGTGTGTGTGTAAGTGTGTGTTGTGTGTAAGTGTGTGTGTTGTGTGAGTGTGTGTGTGTGTGTGTGAGTGTGTGTGTGTGTAAGTGTGTGTGTGTGTAAGTGTGTGTCTAAGTGTGTGTGTGTCTAAGTGTGTGTGTGTGTAAGTGTGTGTGTGTAAGTTTGTGTGTGTGTAAGTGTGTGTGTGTGTAAGTGTGTGTGTGTGTAAGTGTGTGTGTGTGTGTCTAAGTGTGTGTGTGTGTAGTGTGTGTGTGTACGTGTGTGTAAGTGTGTGTAAGTGTGTGTAAGTGTGTGTGTGAGTATTTTATTCCAACAGAATTAAAGACTTTATTAGAAAAGGGGAAAGTATTGGATTCTCACATAAAGACTATAAATTCTTACATATAATGAAAACTGGAAAACTGCTCTGCATTATTTCCTGGGGATACATTGAGATTTCTCTCATTTTCAAGTATGTCCTGGGTAGGCGAGGCCTTGGCTTTCACTTTCCAGGGGGCGGCAGAAAACCCACCACTAAAGGGGTTACTCCGAGCACTGAAATGACACTGTTTGGTGCTCTGTTCCCTGCACTTCAGGGAATCAAATTTCCCCAACCTGCAGTGAATTCACCATCCACTGCAGGGAGTCGGCCGACGGTCTGGAATTTACATATAAAAGGTGCAATGATTGATAATAAAAAGTCTTACAGAAAAGAAAAACCCCTATAAAATGGATATGCTGTGAGTTTGCAAAATCACTTAATTATCCAAAAATAATCTACACCTCGCCTCTTATTGCCCAGCACAGAGAACGCGTGAATGATCCATCATCAGCAGATTCACAATATATCATTATATGTATACGTCACGTCCTGACAGAATGCTAGAACTAAACATATTTTTGGAAAATATTAAAAAGTGTGTGTTTTTTGTGTTGTTTCTTTTTACATTTTAAAGTGGGGGGGCGGGGGTGCCAAATATAGGATCTGCCCCGGGTGCCAAATGTTTTAGGTACGCCCCTGGAGAGATGTGACATTCGCATCTTTTTCCCAGCAGCTGCACACTCAGCTTCCGGGTGGTCTGTGTCACGTGTTCAGACCAGCCCGGCAGCATCAGAGCAGTGCAAGGAGGTGAGCCGGCGGGAACAGGAGCCACGTGATTTCAGATGAGCCGCCTACTGCTTTCTGTCAGACGCGGCTCAGTGATTCAGTGATTACAAGGCATGAGGGAGTCCCCCACATCTCCCGACCAGAGCAGGCTGCCAGGAAAGGTAATTATATCCACCCCCCCTTATTTTATTAATTATTTTCCTAATTCTATTACTTCCACCCCCCCATTTTATTAATTATTCCCCCCCCCCATTTTATTTCTCTCAACATGGGGCCCGTGTTGGCTGTGGCCAGCTGCCCTGATTCAGAAATGACAGCTTAGTAGATTTACCCCTCTATCGTGCGGGCCGCTGTACTTGAATGTAGCTCTCGTATTTTTGGTTGCGCTTCAACAAAATCAGGTATAGATATCACGGGAGCGCGGCCGAGAGCATGACCGGCATGTTTAAGCACAGATACAGGCGGCCACTCGTGAATACGCAGCACGTCGATAATGGGGTATATCTACTAAGCATTTATTACTGAATTAGAGCAGCCCCCCTTAGGCCACAGATACCCCAGACACACCACAACAGCAAAAATACAAATCACAGGCATCTGCTGAGCGCCACGAATGTGGATTGTGATCCACTCAACATCTGTTTCAAGGGTCTATTCACAAAGCACCGAAATTCCAGTGCTTTGCGTTTCGGCCCATTTCACCCCATTTTGGTGATTCCATTTCTACAAAATAAAGTGATTCACTAGCGAACGGTCATCGTATTTTTGCCAAAAAAATTGCAGTCGCAAAACTGTTGTTATCGGATGTTGGCAAAAACCACCGAATTGGTATCAGCGAATTCCACCGAACTGCAGAAAAAAAGAAAAAAGTCTCTTATTCTAATATGAGTAAATCAAGAAAAATGTGTCCAAATGATGAAGTCCTTTATAAAGTAATAAAGAGGTCTGTTACAAAATAAAGGCTTTTAAAAAATATGAAAAAAGTCTAAAACATACTAAAAATAATTTGCAAAAAAATGAAAAGTATAATAATATATATTATTATACTGTCAGTGTTTATATTCTCGCAGTGTATCCAGTCATTGTGATATTACACTGTGTTTATATTCTTGCAGTGTATACAGTCATTGTGATATTACACTGTGTTTATATTCTTGCAGTGTATACAGTCATTGTGATATTACACTGTGTTTATATTCTCGCAGTGTATACAGTCATTGTGATATTACACTGTGTTTATATTCTCGCAGTGTATACAGTCATTGTGATATTACACTGTGTTTATATTCTCGCAGTGTATACAGTCATTGTGATATTACACTGTGTTTATATTCTCGCAGTGTATACAGTCATTGTGATATTACACTGTGTTTATATTCTTGCAGTGTATACAGTCATTGTGATATTACACTGTTTATATTCTCGCAGTGTATACAGTCATTGTGATATTACACTGTGTTTATATTCTCGCAGTGTATACAGTCATTGTGATATTACACTGTGTTTATATTCTCGCAGTGTATACAGTCATTGTGATATTACACTGTGTTTATATTCTCGCAGTGTATACAGTCATTGTGATATTACACTGTGTTTATATTCTCGCAGTGTATACAGTCATTGTGATATTACACTGTGTTTATATTCTCGCAGTGTATACAGTCATTATGATATTACACTGTGTTTATATTCTCGCAGTGTATACAGTCATTGTGATATTACACTGTGTTTATATTCTCGCAGTGTATACAGTCATTGTGATATTACACTGTGTTTATATTCTCGCAGTGTATACAGTCATTGTGATATTACACTGTTTATATTCTCGCAGTGTATACAGTCATTGTGATATTACACTGTGTTTATATTCTCGCAGTGTATACAGTCATTGTGATATTACATTGTGTTTATATTATCGCAGTGTATGCAGTCATTGTGATATTACACTGTTTATATTCTCGCAGTGTATACAGTCATTGTGATATTACACTGTTTATATTCTCGCATTGTATACAGTCATTGTGATATTACACTGTGTTTATATTCTCGCAGTGTATACGGTCAATGTGATATTACACTGTGTTTATATTCTCGCAGTGTATACAGTCATTGTGATATTACACTGTGTTTATATTCTCGCAGTGTATACAGTCATTGTGATATTACACTGTGTTTATATTCTCGCAGTGTATACAGTCATTGTGATATTACACTGTGTTTATATTCTCGCATTGTATACAGTCATTGTGATATTACACTGTTTATATTCTCGCAGTGTATACAGTCATTGTGATATTACACTGTGTTTATATTCTCGCATTGTATACAGTCATTGTGATATTACACTGTGTTTATATTCTTGCAGTGTATACAGTCATTGTGATATTACACTGTGTTTATATTCTCGCAGTGTATACAGTCATTGTGATATTACATTGTGTTTATATTATCGCAGTGTATACAGTCATTGTGATATTACACTGTTTATATTCTCGCAGTGTATACAGTCATTGTGATATTACACTGTTTATATTCTCGCATTGTATACAGTCATTGTGATATTACACTGTGTTTATATTCTCGCAGTGTATACAGTCATTGTGATATTACACTGTGTTTATATTCTCGCAGTGTATACGGTCATTGTGATATTACACTGTGTTTATATTCTCGCAGTGTATACAGTCATTGTGATATTACACTGTGTTTATATTCTTGCAGTGTATACAGTCATTGTGATATTACACTGTGTTTATATTCTCGCAGTGTATACAGTCATTGTGATATTACACTGTCAGTGTTTATATTCTTGCAGTGTATACAGTCATTGTGATATTACACTGTGTTTATATTCTTGCATTGTATACAGTCATTGTGATATTACACTGTGTTTATATTCTCGCAGTGTATACAGTCATTGTGATATTACACTGTGTTTATATTATCGCAGTGTATACAGTCATTGTGATATTACACTGTCAGTGTTTATATTCTTGCAGTGTATACAGTCATTGTGATATTACACTGTGTTTATATTCTCGCAGTGTATACAGTCATTGTGATATTACATTGTGTTTATATTATCGCAGTGTATACAGTCATTGTGATATTACACTGTCAGTGTTTATATTCTAGCAGTGTATACAGTCATTGTGATATTTAACTGTGTTTATATTCTCGCAGTGTATACAGTCATTGTGATATTACACTGTGTTTTTATTCTTGCAGTGTATACAGTCATTGTGATATTACACGGTGTTTATATTCTTGCAGTGTATACAGTCATTATGATATTACACTGTCAGTGTTTATATTCTCGCAGTGTATACAGTCATTGTGATATTACACTGTGTTTATATTCTCGCAGTGTATACAGTCATTGTGATATTACACTGTCAGTGTTTATATTCTCGCAGTGTATACAGTCATTGTGATATTACACTGTGTTTATATTCTTGCAGTGTATACAGTCATTATGATATTACACTGTCAGTGTTTATATTCTCGCAGTGTATACAGTCATTGTGATATTACACGGTGTTTATATTCTCGCAGTGTATACAGTCATTGTGATATTACACTGTGTTTTTATTCTTGCAGTGTATACAGTCATTGTGATATTACACTGTGTTTATATTCTCGCAGTGTATACAGTCATTGTGATATTACACTGTGTTTATATTCTCGCAGTGTATACAGTCATTGTGATATTACACTGTGTTTATATTCTCGCAGTGTATACAGTCATTGTGATATTACACTGTGTTTATATTATCGCAGTGTATACAGTCATTGTGATATTACACTGTCAGTGTTTATATTCTCGCAGTGTATACAGTCATTGTGATATTACACTGTGTTTATATTCTCGCAGTGTATACAGTCATTGTGATATTACACTGTGTTTTTATTCTTGCAGTGTATACAGTCATTGTGATATTACACTGTGTTTATATTCTCGCAGTGTATACAGTCATTGTGATATTACACTGTGTTTATATTCTCGCAGTGTATACAGTCATTGTGATATTACACTGTGTTTATATTCTCGCAGTGTATACAGTCATTGTGATATTACACTGTGTTTATATTATCGCAGTGTATACAGTCATTGTGATATTACACTGTCAGTGTTTATATTCTCGCAGTGTATACAGTCATTGTGATATTACACTGTGTTTATATTCTCGCAGTGTATACAGTCATTGTGATATTACACTGTGTTTATATTCTCGCAGTGTATACAGTCATTGTGATATTACATTGTGTTTATATTTTCGCAGTGTATACAGTCATTGTGATATTACACTGTGTTTATATTCTCGCAGTGTATACAGTCATTGTGATATTACACTGTTTATATTCTCGCAGTGTATACAGTCATTGTGATATTACACTGTGTTTATATTCTCGCAGTGTATACAGTCATTGTGATATTACACTGTGTTTATATTCTCGCAGTGTATACAGTCATTGTGATATTACACTGTCAGGGTTTATATTCTCGCAGTGTATACAGTCATTGTGATATTACACTGTGTTTATATTCTCGCAGTGTATACAGTCATTGTGATATTACACTGTGTTTATATTCTCGCAGTGTATACAGTCATTGTGATATTACACTGTCAGTGTTTATATTTTCGCAGTGTATACAGTCATTGTGATATTACACTGTGTTTATATTCTCGCAGTGTATACAGTCATTGTGATATTACACTGTGTTTATATTCTCGCAGTGTATACAGTCATTGTGATATTACACTGTCAGCAGTTATATTCTTGCAGTGTATACAGTCATTGTGATATTACACTGTCAGTGTTTATATTCTCGCAGTGTATACAGTCATTGTGATATTACACTGTGTTTATATTCTCGCAGTGTATACAGTCATTGTGATATTACACTGTGTTTATATTCTCGCAGTGTATACAGTCATTGTGATATTACACTGTGTTTATATTTTCGCAGTGTATACAGTCATTGTGATATTACACTGTGTTTATATTCTCGCAGTGTATACAGTCTTTGTGATATTACACTGTGTTTATATTCTCGCAGTGTATACAGTCATTGTGATATTACACTGTGTTTATATTCTCGCAGTGTATACAGTCATTGTGATATTACACTGTCAGTGTTTATATTCTCGCAGTGTATACAGTCATTGTGATATTACACTGTTTATATTCTCGCAGTGTATACAGTCATTGTGATATTACACTGTCAGTGTTTATATTCTCGCAGTGTATACAGTCATTGTGATATTACACTGTCAGTGTTTATATTCTCGCAGTGTATACAGTCATTGTGATATTACACTGTCAGTGTTTATATTCTCGCAGTGTATACAGTCATTGTGATATTACATTGTGTTTATATTATCGCAGTGTATACAGTCATTGTGATATTACACTGTCAGTGTTTATATTCTCGCAGTGTATACAGTCATTGTGATATTACACTGTCAGTGTTTATATTCTCGCAGTGTATACAGTCATTGTGATATTACACTGTCAGTGTTTATATTCTCGCAGTGTATACATTGTGATATTCCACTGTGTTTATATTCTCGCAGTGTATACAGTCATTGTGATATTCCACTGTGTTTATATTCTCGCAGTGTATACAGTCATTGTGATATTACACTGTGTTTATATTCTCGCAGTGTATACAGTCATTGTGATATTACACTGTGTTTATATTCTCGCAGTGTATTACAGTCATTGTGATATTACACTGTGTTTATATTCTCGCAGTTATACAGGTCATTGTTGATATAACACTGTGTTTATATTCTCGCAGTGTATACAGTCATTGTGATATTACACTGTGTTTATTTTTCTCGCAGTGTATACAGTCATTGTGATATTACACTGTGTTATATTCTCGCAGTGTATACAGTCATTGTGATATTACACTGTGTATATTCTCGCATTGTATACAGTCATTGTGATATTACACTGTGTTTATATTCTCCGCAGTGTATACAGTCATTGTGATATTACACTGTTTATATTCTGCAGTGTATACAGTCATTGTTGATATTACACTGTCAGGTGGTTATATTCTCGCAGTGTATACAGTCATTGGTAAACACTGTCAGTGTTTATATTCTCGCATTGTATACAGTCATTGTGATATTACACTGTCAGTGTTTATATTCTCGCAGTGTATACAGTCATTGTGATATTACACTGTGTTTATATTCTCGCAGTGTATACAGTCATTGTGATATTACACTGTGTTTATATTCTCGCAGTGTATACAGTCATTGTGATATTACACTGGTGTTTATTTTCTCGCAGTGTTATACAGTCATTGTGATATTACACTGTGTTTATATTCTCGCAGTGTTATACAGTCATTGTGATATTACACTGTGTTTATATTCTCGCAGTGTATACAGTCATTGTGATATTACACTGTGTTTTATTCTCGCATTGTATACAGTCATTGTGATATTACACTGTGTTTATATTCTCGCAGTGTATACAGTCATTGTGATATTACACTGTGTTTATATTCTCGCAGTGTATACAGTCATTGTGATATTACACTGTTTATATTCTCGCAGTGTATACAGTCATTGTGATATTACACTGTTTATATTCTCGCAGTGTATACAGTCATTGTGATATTACATTGTGTTTATATTCTCGCAGTGTATACAGTCATTGTGATATTACACTGTGTTTATATTCTCGCAGTGTATACAGTCATTGTGATATTCACTGTGTTTTATATTCTCGCAGTGTATACAGTCATTGTGATTTACACTGTGTTTTATATTCTCGCAGTGTATACAGTCATTGTGATATTACACTGTGTTTATATTCTCGCGCAGTGTATACAGTCATTGTGATTATTACACTGTGTGTTTATATTCTCGAGCATATTAGATTGTTTATGATTGTCTCGGCAGTGTATAACAGTCATTGCTATTACAGCTGTGTATATAGTCTCGCATCGTGGTATACAGTGTGTTATATATTCATGCAGTGTATACAGTTCATATAGTGATACTGTGTTACAGTCTGTGTTTATATTCTCACAGTCGTATATACAGTCATTGTGATATTACACGCTGTGTTTATATTCTCGCAGTGTATACAGTCATTGTGATATTACACTGTGTTTATATTCTCTCACAGTGTATACAGTCATTGTGATATTAGCACTGTTTATACTCATTGTGGTATACAGTCTGGTGATTGACAGGTTCGGTTGCTATCGTCATTGTGCATTATTACACTGTGTTTATATTCTCGCAGGTGTATACAGTCATTGTGATATTACACTGTGTTTATTTCTCGCAGTGTTATACAGTCATTGTGATTACACTGTGTTTATATTCTCGCAGTGTATACAGTCATTGTGATATTACACTGTGTTTATATTCTCGCAAGTGTATACAGTCATTTGTGATATTACACCTGTGTGTTATACAGTCTTGCAGTGTAGGTACGCTATATCACTCGAGTGTATAACAGTGTTGTATATTAACGTGAGATTGTATAGTTCTTTTGTATTACACTGTGTGTGATATTAAGTGTATGTCATTGTGATCTTCGCTGTGCTCACTCGCAGTGATATGAGTCATTGTGAATATAATGGTTTGTTTTCTCGCAGTGTATACAGTCATTGTGATATTACACTGTGTTTATATTCTCGCAGTGTATACAGTCATTGTGATATTACACTGTGTTTTATATTCTCGCAGTGTATACAGTCATTGTGATATTACACTGTGTTTATATTCTCGCAGTGTATACAGTCATTGTGATATTACACTGTGTTTATATTCTCGCAGTGTATACAGTCATTGTGATATTACACTGTGTTTATATTCTCGCAGTGTATACAGTCATTGTGATATTACAC
Source organism: Leptobrachium leishanense (assembly GCA_009667805.1). Classification (NCBI taxonomy): domain Eukaryota; kingdom Metazoa; phylum Chordata; class Amphibia; order Anura; family Megophryidae; genus Leptobrachium; species Leptobrachium leishanense. The sequence goes on from RXON01002343.1 coordinate 46,085, forward strand.
TGTGTTTATATTCTCGCAGTGTATACAGTGTCTCCCTGTCGTTTATATGAAAGATACAGGACACATATTGAGGCGACTGAAATGATGGGAAATGGGAAGATAAGGTTATGGCGGCATTAGATATAACCTCCTTATATTAAATAATAATAGCTCCATTCCACACGTTAGAGAGGTTGGGGTGGTGGTGACAAAAATTTCAGGCAGCAGCAAAGGGGTTAAGGAAAACCTGGGCTGAAAAACATTTTTTAATTTAAAAAAGTTGTACCAAGGTGCAGATCACCCAGATCAGCGGTTTAATTCCTGACCAGCACTGAAAGGGTAAAAATGATCCCCCCAGTGATCCCTCACCTCCTCTGGCCTCAGGTCAAAGAGCAGCAGACACAATTTACAATACTGGCTGAGAGAGTAACAGGCTGTCACTTCTGTCACATGACTCAGACCGGCTGCCATTGGCTCTGCAGGGGGGGGATCTCTGACTTGCCAGGCAGCTGGTGATCAGATTCACTGGAAAATCAGGCGATTCGGCAGAGGGCCAGAAAGCCGCCGGGAGTTTAAGCCCTAAGATGCAATAACTCAACCTGACAGCAGCGAGGGGTTAAAAGTGGCTTTTGTAACTTAAACGGGTTTTCAAAACAAACTATAGAAATTCCCAAAAAGCTCCGTGTCACATGTTGCTGCAGTCGACCTCTGCCAATGGAAATATGATGATTTCTGAAAGGGGAGCTCTACTCGCTCTGACCACTTTATCTTTTCTAGGTGGTCAGAGTGAGACAAGAATCCCTCCCCCTCTGAATCAGCTCTGACAGCTGTGTGAAGCAGAGGAGTTTTCCTCCACTGACACAGCTGTATATTGCGTTTATGATGATACAAGAATCAAAAAGGTATTCGAATTAATAGTTACAGGCCACAAGCAGAGAAATAATAATAAAAAGGGATTAAAAACGCAACAGAACCTACTTACGAGTCAGCGAGCTAAAGAGACATCTGTGACCAAGAGGCTGGGATTGGAAGCACGGCAAACTCCCACTTACCTGGGCCCCAGAAAGAAGAAGCCGCCGCACACGACTCTGGCACACAATTTTATTTGGAAATGGACGGCTCGCAGGCCGGGAGCGTAAAAAGATCAGTAACAGTAACGAGAGGCAGTGTCACTAAAAATATAATAATACAACCAGGGAGAGAAAAATGTTGGTCAGGAAGAAAATTATATTATATGACCGGGAAAGGAGGGGGGGGGGGGTGCACTCACATAACTCTCAATAATCAGGATGTCAATACCATCAGTAGCAGCAACAAGCAGGTGGAGGGTACAATGCTGAAGGGGGGCAGGAAGAACATGGGGCTCACAAATATCACCAGCATATACATTGCCCAACGCGACTTGGAGAGCAGTTTACAAGTCGACCAATAGTGCTCGGACCTCTGGTGCTGGTGGAGGTCATTCACCATCTGGCCCAAAATATCCGTATACCTCCAGATCGTAGGATCAGAGGAGAAGTACAGTAGTTCCACAGAATGTAGCTCTTCCATGTTAGTGAGCCACAGGCTCGGGGGAGGGATCGTTGGCGTCCGCCAGAACAAGGGGCAATATTAAGCAGGCGAATGCAGACCGAGTGTATTGTTGTGATCGAGTGCGGTACGTGGTGTAACAGCAGCGGAGCAGGTAGTAGGCTGGCGGTGGGTCAATAAAAAACTGCAGGGAGCCGGTGTATTCGTTCCCAAAATGGCTTAATTAAGGGGCAAGTGTCACCAGATGTGAATCACGGTACCAGTCTCGGACTCACACCTCCAGCAAAGCGTCACTCAGGGTCCGGTACATGTGACAGAAGCTGCGGGGTCCTATACCACATGGATAACAATTTGTAAGCAGTCTCCTGCGTCTTCGTGGAAACCGAGCAATGATGGGTAAGATCACAAATCCTCCTCCACTGCTCGTCAGTAAATGCGGCATCCAACAATTAATTCCCATAAGCCCGGGTGCCCCCCCCCGAGGCTCTCCGGAGGAGGGAGTACAGAAGCGAGACCCCATGGGTAAGGGTTTCTGCGTACAACATAGGCGTTCAAATTCAGTGAGGGGGCGTATTAGCATCGGTCGCTGGGGAATAGATCACAAAGCTTCGAACCGGTTGGTACCGAAAAGTAGTGCAGAAATGCGATGGCATTCTTCCCCCATCAGCGCCTCTAGGGTGATAAGTTCGCCGTCCTGGTAGAGATGACTGAGACAGGGAAGGTCATGTTTCAGTATGGCGCGAAAGGTTGCGGAGTCGCATCCCAGGGGGAAAGTCTGAGCGATAAGTCGGAGAGGACAAAAAAGGTGCCGGGTCAGAAGACAGTCCAGAGGTCACATAGGTCGATGCAGAGTTGAAGGGTCGCAGACACAAAAGTACGGGCGTCTCGTCAGGTGTAAGCCCTGCAGTCGGGGCAACCAAGGTGAGGTTGCCATCGGACCTCCCTCCCCCAAAGTCTGGGAGTTCCACGTCTCGACCACCCTAAAGAGATGACATGCTCTATAATAAAGGGTGAAATCGGGGACGGCCAGACCTCCCTCCTGCTTAGGCAAGTCAGAGTCTGGAACCGAATTCTGGGGCGGGCACCACGCCAAATGTAAGAGAGTAATAAAGTACGGAGAGATCGGAAATACAGAGCAGGGATAACAATGGGGATAGAGGCGCGGAAGTAAATTCATTTTAATGACCTGTACCCGTCCCAACCAGGATATGTGCGGCTAGTGAAAGAATGGAGGACAGGCACAAATGATCATGGTAAATGCGGGTGTGATCTGAAGTCAGCCGTATTCCCAGATATTTGATACGAGTGTCAGTCCATTGAAATGGAAAGCTAGGGCTCTGAGGGGGGGGGCAAGGAGACATTAAGAATATGGGAGTGGGAGAAATTTATTTTAAGGTTAGAGAGGGAGCCGTAAAGGCGGAATGCTGCGAGTACATTAACTAGAGTGATTTCAGGCTTGGTTATAAAGAACAGAAGGTCAGGATATGTTCAGTGGGTCCGACCTGCAGCCCGTTATGTCAGGGCTGGGGCCGATAGAGTTAAGGAAGGGCTCAAGGGCCAACACGAGTGGGCACCCCTGACGCGTCCCGTATGTGTCAGGTTTAATACCTTGCAGGTACTCGCCTCTCAGGTGATGAGTCCAATATGCAGTTTGAAAGGGGTGCACACTGACGATGGGTGGAGAGGTATTGCTGGAGGACAGACAGGAGGCTGTGGGACAGGACGCAGTGGGAATTACTGGTTTGGCTGAGGGTGATTGGGGAAGCAGTCCTTGTGTCCAGGTAAGGAGGTTGGATGGGTGATTGCTCCTGGGAGAGCACGGTGGGAAGGACAGTTGTTCCTGGGAGAACACAGTGGGTCTTGAAGTAGGGGAAACACAGAGGGTCCTGGAGCAGGGGAACACGGTGGGTAGGTAGGGGAAAGCAGGTCTTTCAGGAGCTCGTATAGCTGGAACAGGAGACAACAATGAAGCGAGGATCAGAGGGCGTGTGGAGCCTTTATTGATAGGCACATGGGTGAATCACGTGACCAGAGGTGTGTGTGTGTTATGTGATTTTAACTGTTTCATGCTGGTGCTGTGCTGAAGGGCAGCACCTTTCATGCAGCCCTCTCTTGCAGGTAATGTCACAGGAACGGACAGGAATGGTCCTGACAGTATGCAAAAGGTAGAGGTATACACCCCATTAACACAAATCCGAGCAGTGGGATTAATATACAGCGCCCAGATCCATGCGCAGAGGTGAGGGCCCAGGTCAAGGTGTGATAGGGTGTTAAATAAAAAGTCCCAGTTAACCCTGTCAAAAGCTTTTTCTGCATCCGTACATAGCAGAATTAGGTCCTCTTTCCGGCGCCCAGCCCTGTGTATGAGCGTTAGGGCCCTGATGGAATTGTCCTTCGCCTCACGGCCTGGGACAAAACCCAACTGGTCAGGGTGCACAAGTGCTGGAACATCAGGGAGCAAGCGAGAAGCCTGAATTTTGGCGAAAAGTTTTAAATTGCAAGTAAGGAGAGATGGGGCGGAAATTCTCAGTGTGTATGGTCTTTGCCCTCCTTGGGGATCAGAGAGATGTTGGCGGCTAGGGTCTGGGTAGGGATCAAGTGGCCATCAGGGATGGAGTTGAATGCTGCAAGGAAGTGGGCAGAAAGAGGACCTTGAAAGCGCCTGTAATAGGATAAAGGGAGACCGTCAGGGACCGGGCATTTCCCTGATTTAGATGATTTTATGGCCTCCGTTAGTTCCTCTATCGTAAGGGGGGGTTTCTAGGAGTCCTGCGGACGACCGCGAGACCTTCCGGGAATGCGAGCTGGACAAGTAGTCCTGGATGCTCTGCTGAAGTGCTGAATGGCTGCGGGTTGACCCTGGGGCAGGGAGGTCATAAAGGGATTCATAGTAGGTGCAGAGCGCTGACTGAATTTGGTTAGGTTGGTGTTGCATTCGGTGTTGAGAATCTCGGACTTTTGCAATGTAAGAAGTGGCTTTACGTAGCATGCGCACCAGTAAGCGGCCGCTTTTGTCCCCATGGGCATAAAAGAACATTTTGGAGCGTAACCATTGCCTGTGGTGATAGGAGTTAAGTAAAACCAAAAAGGTCCCTTCGTGCCTGAGTTAAGTTCGTCAGTATTCCCGGGTCTAACGTGTCCTTGTGCAGGGTTTCCAGTCGGTGTACTTAGGAGGTCGCGTCAGAAAGGTCTGTCGCTTAAGCGCAGAGGCCTTTTGTATGAAAAAGCTGCGTATAACGCACTTGTGGGCTTTCCCAGACAGTCAAAAGGTGCCAGGTTGGGGGTGTTGTTTTCTTGAAACTAGTGGAGAGTTTGGTTACATTCTTGGGCAATGACCGGGTCAGACAACAAAAAGGTCATTGAGTCGCCATGCGGGTGCGGTGGGCCTGTAGAGGGGGAATCTATGCGCAGTGTGATCAGATCGTGGTTGGACCAAGTGATGTCACCTATCTGTACCGAGCGAAGGTCCGGTAAATAGTAGTGAGGTAGAAAAAAGTAGTCAAGGCGTGAGTATACTTGAGCTGGGTGAGAGAAGAAGGTGTAGTCTTTGCCCTCAGGATGGAGCGCACGCCAGCAATCCACCAATCGTTCGGTATGCAATAGTGTCTTCATGCGGCGGATAACGTGTGGGTACTGCAGAGCGGCCCGATGAGCTATCCATACGGGGGGTCTAACGGGAGATTAAAGTCACCACCCAGTATCAAACATCCTTCTGTGAATCCCGAGATCACCCCCAATACTTTGCTCAAAAATCTGTGTTGGTTCCTATTCGGGGCATAGATATTAGCAAACGTGTACTTGCGACCCAAAATAGTCCCCTTCACGAGAACATATCGGCCACCTGCGTCCGTCTGGGTTGCAACGTGTTCAAAAGGAACTGATTTATTAAACAGTATGGCTGCCCCTGATTTGGCTTCAGAATTGTTGCTGAAGTATCCAAAGGGAAACCAGCGGTTAGATAAGAAGGTGCAGACCCCTCTTTAAAGTGGGTCTCTTGGAGATAAACGACGGACGCATGTGCCGACCTGACATTGCGAAGGGCATGTGATCTTTTCTCTGACTTGTTAAGACCTCGGGCATTAATGGATAACAGTGTGAGGTAGGATGGTATGGAGTCAGACATTGTCAGTAGGGATGAGCCGAACACGTCCGAGTTCAGGTTCGTATTCGAAACCCTGAACTTTCCAAATGTTCGGATCCGAACCCGAACACGAGTTTTCCATGAAATAAGGGTTAAAAATAAAACCCCAAAATTCCTTCAAATACTGTGCCTAGGAGTTCCCCATGACCTGCCCGTGAAGTGGTGGATTTCTAGGATGTATAAAAGCACTTAAAAACAAAAAAAAAATGACGGTAAATGCTTTTCCTTTAATCTTTCCATAAACAACTGCTTGGGGCGGCAGTCTGTATGAAAAGAGACGTTTTCGGACACGTAGAAAAAGTTTAGTGATTTTTTGGCTAAATTATTGTGAAACTTATGCAGGCTTTGGATGAACGTAACAATAGGTAATTTAAAATTGGGCTTTTAGCGTCGGCAACAGTGCCGTCACACCGTAACCCCTCTGAGGATATGAATCTGATACAGGCGTCAGTGCACCCAGATATTGTGCTTTTGGTGCCAGGCCAGCAAGTACAATCATACAGTAACACCTCTGTAGTATTGTGGAAGAATGCAGGGTTGGACCCTGCGGTTCAAAAAATTGAAATGATATAAATCTGGCACAGGCGTCATTGCAGCCAAATATTGTGCCTTTCATGGCAGCAAATGCATTCACACTGTAACCCTTTTGTGGTATTGTGGAAGAGTTCAGTGCCGGAGGTTTTGTGAATGCAGAAGACCTCCCCGATCTATTCCGTTACGTCAGCATCAGGGGATTGATAGCTGCTGATCCAGGACTGATTCATTTTTATAAATGTCAGCCGGTCTACAGAGTCGGTGGACAGACGCACTCTTTTGTCTGTGACAAAACCTCCAGCGGCACTGAACGTCCTTTCGGAAAGCACGCTAGATGAAGGGCAACCTAGTAGCTGCATAGCATATTGGCTAAGTTCTGGCCAGTGATCCAATCTCAACACCCAGTAAGCCAGTGGATCATCTGCTGGAAAGGAATCCAGGTCTGCCCTTGCCCCTAGGTAGTCCTGCACCATATGGTGAAGACGCTGGCAATGGGTGCCTACATTTGACGTCCCTGGGCGTTGTGGACTAAAAAAATTTAAAAAGGCACCAGTCAAGCGGCCCTGGCCTTCACCACTATTCCTCTCATCATCCGCAGCCTTAGAAGCACGTGTGTCAGCACTTGGTAATCTACCAGTGCCTGGAAAGGTGTTACACAAGTGTCGCTTTAGAGCATCCAAGTTTTTTCATCCTGTGCTCCCTCTGTGCGGGTAGGATGAGCTCTGCAACTTTACCCTTGTATCGTGGATCAAGAAGGGTTGCCAACCAGTAATGATCCCTCTCCTTGATAGCACGAATCCTTGGGTCCTTTAGCAGGCTTTGCATTATTAGGGAGCCCATGCAGCGTAGGTTGGAGGTGGCATTAGCTTCCGAGTCTTCCTGGTCAATGAGGATGACCCCATCGTGCACTTCCTCCTCCCAGCCACGCACTAGCCCTTGTGTTTCTGGGCACACAAAACCCGTCCTTGAGGAATCCCCACCTTCAATGACCCCACTACTTAAATATTCTGCCTCCTCCTGTCTGATCTGAGTAGGACCCGCTGGAATGCTGTCTGCGGAAAGACTGGGTCCTTGAGAGCTAGGGAAGGCCTCCTCTTCCGCCCGCTGCTCTGCCTCTAGAGCCACATCTATAATTCCCCGCAGAGTGTGCTCCAGCAGGAACACTAAAAGGAATTGTGTCACTGATGCATGCACTGTCCCTGCTCACCATCCTCGTTGCCTCCTCAAAATGGTGACAGTACAGTGCATGCATCCTTGATCAGCCACTGCGGGGGGGGGGAAACAAGTTGACCTGAACCTGTCCTTGTGCCACTCACACAGGTACTCGTTGATGGCCCTCTGCTGCTTGTGCAGACGCTGCAGCATTGCTAATGTCGAGTTCCACCTGGTGGGCATGTCACAGATCAGACGGTTTGTGGGAAGGTGGAACTCTTTGAATTTCTGCCAGGCGAACGCTTGCTGGGAATGACCATCTGAAGTGGCTGCAGACTTTTCTGGCCTGGATGAGAAGCTCTGGCAGCCCTGGGTACTTGGTTAGGAAACGCTGTACCACCAGATTTAGGACATGTGCTAGGCATGGTACATGCATCAATTTACCCTTGCGTAGGGCAGAGAGACGGTTGCTGCCATTATCGCAGATGATCATTCCCAGCTCAAGCTGGCGTGGTGTTAACCATCTCTGCACCTGCCCCTGCAGAGCTGACAAAATGTCTGACCCGGTGTGGCTCCTGTCCCCTAAACAAACCAGCTCAAGCACAGTATGGCATCTTTTTGCTTGAGCCATTGCGTAGACCCTGTCAGGCGTCGGTTTAACTGCCACTTCAGAGACAGAGAAGGAGGAGGAGGAGGAGGA
>RXON01002344.1:0-43044 GCA_009667805.1 Leptobrachium leishanense
AAGGAAAAATGACCGTTATATAAGTAAGAATAAAAAATAAAACAAATTCACAACCCCTCTTCCCTTTCCCTCTTTTCCCCTCCCTTTTCTCACAATTCCTTTGTGTCCAGACTAAAAAATTATTTTAAAAAAACAGGGATACTTTGCTCTAAGTTATTACCATGGATTAATGTGTTTTCAGCTTTATTTAAAGTATTATGTTTAATTCATTTTCCTTTTATAGGATATTAATATACTTGAAGTAATTTTCAGATTTAAGCATGCCATCAATTAAAAGAGAATGATTATGCCATTAAGATGCAAGCTTTCACAAACCTATACAACTGTTATCACAATTACATCATGTCATTTTACATCATGTCATATTTACAGATTATCCATTAATCAATGAGGATTTATCACCAACAAAGCACATGCTCGATTAAAGAGATCATTGAGTTCGAATTAAGGAAATAAACTCAAACAAACATATCTTTGTGAAATAAAGTTATCAGATATCGGCATTACACTTTAGCAATACAGTTGTATTTGATTTTGAACCGATGAGACAGAAGACAAAGAAAACAAGAAGAAAAAAACACATTGCAAGTATATTCTGATGAATCATCATAGTGCTGTTTGCATATTGTACTGTTCTAATTGATGATTACCTTTGTATATTTTATATTTGAATATTCTTGTGTGGTTACAATTTTTATTTTTCAAATGCTTTGACATATTTAGGAATCTGGAGATCACATTCAATTAAAATTAGAGTTAAACATTGTATCTAGTAACATAACTTAATGCATTTGCATAAATATGTCTGTAATGATCATGGATGATTTCTGCCATAAATTATCATATTTTAATATTAACTGATTGACATACCAAAGAAGGACCACTAGGGGCAGTGTGTAGGCCGTTTGCCCTGCTGTGGCACTGGCTAGCATTAAGCCAGCCTACTTTAGAGAGGTCTTTTCCTATTGGTAGAGAGGTTTGTTTACAGATTACTCCCACTGGGAATAAAAGGGACTTCCGCCCAGAGTTAAGTCTCTCTTTAGCTTGATACCTGAGACTGACCACCATGTGAAGTTTTCTGCAGCCCCGAGCTTGGGGCGTAGTAAGCATGCTTTCATTTCATTGCTGTATTGTTTAAGTATTGTTGTTTAGTTTAATGTACTGTGCCATGACTGTGTGTATATGTTAGTTTTTCTGTAGTTACTGTAAAGCAAATGATATAAACTGTGAATATAGATTGCCAAGTAAATTGTCATTCATATTGCACCGGTTTCTGTGTGGTTTTTCTTATATATATTCGACCATATTACCCACAAGATATAAATGTTATTGTTGCAACTTAGGGCTTTAATTATTGCATATTAATTCAATAATTAATGATGCATTTAATGCCCAAAACGATACAATTGGCGACGAGGATGGGATATGCTTGGATATCTTAAGAAAGACAGAAATGTGATTTGATTTGTATTTCTGTAAATATTACAGTAACTTGTGTCTGCATAGGATTGAATGAATGGATGATGCAATGTGCATAGTTTTTCCATTTCTGCCTATGTAACCATATATACCTAGTTTTTGAATTGGCGTGATGCAGAAAAGTAGTTATATGATTTTTGGTGCGGATGGTAAAGATACGTTTTTGTATTCTTTGATTAGCAATGTTGTAAATGAAAAAACATTTTGTGTTTGCCACTGACCATGTGGGTGGTAGACCACATGCTGTCCGACTGTTTGCTGAAGGCCTAGCTTCATTTGCATATGAAAGACTTTTTTTACAGTTAATTGCAGAAACTGTTTTTTCAGGTTTTCTTGTCTTGATTACAATGGAATAGGTTTTTGTATTTAGCTAGACTCATTCCTTTTAAGGATTTGTGATTAATTAATTTTCTTTCTTTTTGCAGGAAGAAAATGCAAAGTTAAATTAAATAGTTAAAAATATGCATGTTATTGTGCATATGTGTATATACATGATATAGTGACTTTTGAGATAAAGGGTTGCTTTTAACAGAGGATGTTAAGAGATAATGAGATATATTGTGCACTTTGCTAGCATTTACCTTGGTAAATGGAGACTATCTTTTGCAGCTAAATATGGGGGAGGAAGCTGTGCTTGCAATTGGATTTAGATAACATACCTGCATAGTGATTGATGCCTAAGCTATGTTGTGAAGTCAACAAGGGAAGTGAATGCATTTAGTGAATAGAGCCCTAAAATAATTATTGCATTTGTGTTCTCCCTTTAGAGTAGTGATGCAAACTCTGTTTAAAAAGGGAGGGAATTAATACCTGTCCGGAAAAAGGTAACGATGGAAGACATGCCCATAGCTGTGCAAACATATTGGACCATAACCTTTAAAAGAGCCGGAAGAGGGAAGCTGTGTGTCGCTCCTCTATAAAATTGAATTGGGGGGTGAAGGCAACAGGTAGACAATGACCCCATTAGTCCCTAAAAGAAAGGGTAGTGGCTACGGTCTTCACCCCGTAATGTAGGAACATATGTGGTTTAATTTAAGGGGTTGTCACCTCGTGATCACATTTGTGGCCTAATTGGAGGGCAGTAGAGTACATAATTCACTATGCAAGGTAATGACCTAAAAGCTAGGGGTGGAGAGACATGCAAAGTTAAGACTGCATGTAAGGCTTCCAAAAGTGCTTGGGACCCCCCCTTCTCTCAGCTGGCTATATCCATGAACTAATTCTGTGTGCTTTATTTTACAGGAAGTGTGTTATATCTCTCGTGGATAAAATGTGTTCGCTGTGCACCTCCTAGCTGGTGCAGACCATATAATCGCTCCCTCAGTGTTTGGCCAAAGTGCTTTTCAGGACAGCGCAATCCAGGATGGCATGGAGGGCCCTTACATCTGAGGCAAAGAGTGTCAACCCAATGGCTGCACTGACCGCATGTGCAGATAATGAACAGAGAGCAGGTACAAGCTGAATGGTTATAGATTTAAGCGTTAACAGAACATATTATATTGTATATGCCATTTGTAAAGTTAAATGCTGGAAATGACTAGGAAAGGAATTATGGTCTGTGTTCTTTCCGTTTAGATATAGCAGATCTTGGAGACAAGAAAATTTTAGTTTCTTTGAGTTTCATATATAGGGCCTTTTAAAATGTCTGTATTATGATCGGATGCATACACGTGTCTCTTATAAGTCCGTGAAAGCATCACAATACTTGCATAACCAAGGTGATTGGATGGGGGAGGGGTATTATCTTTTTGGTTGGGCCTTTAATTGGTTGTCTTGTGAGTGTAATGTATACCCCATCATTGCAAAGTATTGGGAATTAAGCTAAGGGGGGACACATCATTCACTGTTTGCATGAGGATTGTTGAAATGTGTGTGTGTGTCAGTGCAAATGCCCTTCCTGCCTCAAATGGTAGAGTTAAAATACCCCAACCGGTGTGTGTAAGAATGACTGAGGTTCCCCGCCAGCCCTGGTCCAACTCAGAGAAATGACCCTATTCCGGTTATCCCAGACAAGCCGTGCTCCTTCAAATATGCCGTATCCCGCCATCATCTTCTAGGGATCCCGATTCCCATGAATGAAAGGGATGGAATGACTGGAGCCAAAGTGGCGCGTTTGTAAGTGTTGATGGTAGAATGGCGGCGCCGCCCTGGGAGATTCTGTCATTGGAAGGGGACTGGGTGCACAGATGGGGCCTGGTCAACGTGAAACGACATGTGAAATGTTATGATGTTTTTTGGTTATAGTTCCGTTGACAGTCCCGTCAAGGAGCAGTACCAGGTTATTGTGTTTATTTGTGAATCAGGAGTGTGGTGGATGTATAGAGAGAGAGAGATCTCAGGAGATATGTGTCGGTTTATATCTATCTCCACAGGGTAAAAAGTTTAGACATCTCAACCAAATAGTTATTGTGATGATTGGCACCCCATGAGCTGTTGTTTTGGCCTGTGTAGACGATTGCCTGCGTGTCAAGAACTTTCCAGCAAGGAGATTTCATTCACCGATCAGGCTGTGTGTGTTATTGGTCGTGTGTATTTATTGAAGACTTTTCATTAATGTGATTTTACTGCAGCTCAAGAACCAGAAGAGGCAGCAGCTTTGGACATTAAGCTCAGCCTTCATTGAAGTTTCACTGCAGCTGAGAGTGAGGAGAGTAGGTTAATAACGCAACAAAGAGCAGGAACTTGTGTTACGTCAATGTGGGGAATGAAATAAAGAATAAGTGACCACAAAACACATGAGAGTCCCGCACCAGTGAACTGTTGAGTAATATCCTACACCTCTCTGTGCAAATGATTTCTTCATCAGTTGCTATTAGTCAAGTTCTTTGAAGAAAAAAAAGAATAACTTTCCAGGACTAATGTTTGGTAAATGTCAGGCTCCGAGGCCTACAGCATCCAGCTCCAGTGACTGTCCATGCAATGAATTACAGGTGCTATATGGGTTGTTGTGTCTAATACTTTATTAAGCTCCACCACACATCCTCACGTAAATACAATAAAGTTGGTTTTGATTTACTCACTATAATAAAAGATGTGTATGTGCCTATTCTAGGCAAATGTTTTGTAACTGGTAAGGCACACGCTCAATGGTGTACCTTTGCAGAATTTAGTTGATAAAGCACTCATACTGTTGGTGGGAGGAATGTATTTTGTTTCCAAAAATGGGGAGGTCGTTCCATTGATGATTTATGACATAAGTCAAAGGGTGGATTGTAATGATCATGGATGATTTCTGCCATAAATTATCATATTTTAATATTAACTGATTGACATACCAAAGAAGGACCACTAGGGGCAGTGTGTAGGCCGTTTGCCCTGCTGTGGCACTGGCTAGCATTAAGCCAGCCTACTTTAGAGAGGTCTTTTCCTATTGGTAGAGAGGGTTGTCTACTGATTACTCCCACTGGGAATAAAAGGGACTTCCGCCCAGAGTTAAGTCTCTCTTTAGCTTGATACCAGAGACTGACCACCATGTGAAGTTTTCTGCAGCCCCCAGCTTGGGGCGTAGCAAGCATGCTTTCATTTCATTGCTGTATTGTTTAAGTATTGTTGTTTAGTTTAATGTACTGTGCCATGACTGTGTGTATATGTTAGTTTTTCTGTAGTTACTGTAAAGCAAATGATATAAACTGTGAATATAGATTGCCAAGTAAATTGTCATTCATATTGCACCGGTTTCTGTGTGGTTTTTCTTATATATATATATATATATTCGACCATATTACCCACAAGATATAAATGTTATTGTTGTAACTTAGGGCATTAATTATTGCATATTAATTCAATAATTAATGATGCATTTAATGCCCAAAACGAAACAATGTCATAAAACTTATCTAGTGTTAAATGGAATATAAATAGTTTTAATTTAATATTACAGCTATAATACCTACACTCTTAATTTGAATCGGGTCGAAATGATTGCAGTAAAGTTTTATTTGATGAAATTATCAGTTGTCTTTGATTATATTGGGAATGCTTTGTTTCATAAACAATAAACAAGAACTGGTATAGATTAGAACAATATTTTTTTTATGTTAAAATGGGTGGAGTATGCACTTCGGCTATTTCCCTTTTGAGCCAGAGCTGCGAATATATATTTTTCTCTAATGAAATGAGTCAGACTTGGATTCATTTTTTTTGCCGTGTGAGGGCCATAGGCTTTGCGGGGAATTTTTTTTAAAATTTGTTATCGGTGTTTCTTCTTGTAATATAAACAGGTTTTGTTTTTCGTGCAGCTGTAATTGATGTATAAAATATGAATGAATTTGTATAAGAGCCTGGACAGGTTTAGAGGAACAACATATTTTGTTTATGCTTTTATTTTTTTGCTAAGCTGTGGCACCACCATCTTCATCATCACAAGAGAACCTTACAGTCACCAAGTTCACAGTGACTTGAGTCTGGAATGAATCATGGACATTTTGTGTCAAGGTCAAAAAGCAGGTAATACACCACCAGCGCAGAGAGACAGCTTGTTCAGAAGGAGTCCCTATTTCTGAGAACTCTGGTTATCTCATTTTGCTTGACATTTGAGGAACCTAAGGATTTTGCGACTCAAGCTGGGATGTTGCCAAATATTGACCTCTCACTCTGGATAAAGACCACGGTCTTAGACTATAAGACATTATTTTTTTTAAAGACTTTATTTAGGGTAAAACAAGCAAATACATAAAAATAATAGGCATCGTTCGCATACAATCTTGTCTTGAGATACCCAGTTTTTCATTCATGAGTAAGAAAACATAAAACCAAAAACAAAAGAAAGAAAAGGATAGGGGGGGGGTTTACATGGGCGAACTGCCATAGGCCATCAAGCATCCTTTACAAAAAAGATACAACATACCCAACATCAGTGCAACATACCAATATCGCCCAACCAGTACATACGAAAACATCGCAATAACTCACAGTCCCTCAGTCATTCATGGACTCCCAGGCTTCCCATGTTTTCCTAAATGAGGACATAGTGTGGTGAAGGGTGGCTGAAAGCTCATCCATTAATCTGATATAGTCCATTATCTGATGGACATGTAATACAGATGGTAAGGTAATAGAGCGCCATTCCTCCGCAACTGCTTTCCTGATCGCCAATAAGACCTTAGAGAGGAGGCGGTTCTGGACAAGTGACAGGGCAAGCACCGGTCTGGCAAAAGTTAGGTCCAGGGGTCCAACGGGAGAGGAATCCGGAATACCTGGAGCAGCAGGGTACCAACCTCCTCCCAGTATTTGACAATCACTGGACAACTCCACCACATGTGAGTCTGAGTACCACGGTGTCACGGAGCTGACATCGGGCTCGCCTCAGCGAGCCACAAGGAACTGACTCTGCTCCAATTTTAAAGACCTTTTATCCTTTCTTTCGGTTTTGCGTTTAAATACTGTATGGACAATCTCTGTATATTATTGCTACATGTGGTTTTATTAGTGTGGTGTATTAAAAATGTATACCGTATGGTGTGAATGTAATGTTATATAAGAAACCGTTTCTATGTGGTTTTCCCCAGTCCCCATTTTGCCCAGCCCAGCATGGTTCCAAAGGACAAAGGACCTCATGGCCCCAAGATGGAGGATACAGCAAGACTGTTGATTGGAGGCTTTTCCAAGACCTCATCTGCCTAATCTCCTGGACAATGGGGGAGCCTGAAAGGGCAAGATGGAGGATACAGCAAGCTAGCTGATTGGAGGCTTTTCCAAGACCTCATCTGCCTAATCCCTGGACAATGGGGAAGCTGAAAGGGACCTGATAGGGAACAGGAGGCTGGGAAAGGAGCCAATCAGTGCTGGTTGTGTGGGAGTTGGTAATCTGTGTGTGTGAAGTTGTATAAATGACCCTGTTGAAACCCCTAAATAAAGCAATTCACTGTTTTAAGACATACAGCTCGTCTGGTGTTTTATTTCAGAGCAAATCACATTCACCACGGAAGACACTCAGCGGTCTTCTGAAAAGCTACCTAACCCAGAAGAGGAACATCAAATTGACCCCAGATGGCACCACTTCCTTACAGCGGCCCCTAACAACACCAAAGCCATTCCCAGCACCCAGGACCAGCGGAACAGGCTGCTCGGGACGCCGAGTGCCGAGCCACTCGGTACTAGGGCTGATCCACAGCAGGGGCATTTGGAGAGCAGGACAGTCGACGGATGACCATCCCGTCACACACGGGCACTGCAAAAAGTCTCCAGCACAGATCTGCAATCAAGGGGTCAGCTCTAAGGGGGAACGCAGGGGTGACATACCATCTCATCAGAGTCTTTATGGACTGCTCCTGAAGGGTGGTACAGATGGACACCTTGTGGGTGGCTTCCCATATGTCATAATAATCATCACCATCAATATCGGTGCAAAGTTCCCTTTTTCAAGCCGTCATGTAACTTAGGCGGGTATAAAGAAGAGAAATCAGGCCCCTTGGGGGGGCGTTCCTGCTACAAAAGGGGTTCGAAAAAAGTAAGGCAAGCCTCAGCACCTTGCCGAATCTCACTCTGAGTAACAAAATGACGGAGTTGTAAATACCTGAAAAAGTCCAGAGGAGAGAGGGCTGCCCTGTCAGCCAGTGTAGTAAATGAAACTAAGTGTCCGTCTGAGAACATGTCTCATATACGTTGCAAGGTGCAGCCAGCCAGACCAGCAAAGGGTGACGGATGCAGTCCAGGAGGAAAGCGCCGGTTCCCCCACAGGGGCATAAGAGGCGATACGACACCGCAGAGTTCCTTCTTAAGCAAAAGTTTATCCCACAAAGACAGAGTGCGGAGAACAGAGGGACATGATGTGGAGAGCGGGAGGCGATCAGATCGAGAAATCCATATCTGGAACCTCATTTCATCAGGCCACATCAGCACTACCTCAAAGTCAACCCAGCACTCAGTAGCTGGTGGAGAATGAGCCGCGATGACCTGTGCCAGTTGAGCGGCCTGATAATACTTAAGAAGGTGTGGCAGTCCCAACCACCTAGAGTCCCTAGAGCGGTATAGATTGGATCTGGCTATTCAACGCCGTCCACGGCACCACACAAAGGCATTGATGTCACTTTGCAAAAAGGTCAGGTAACTCATGTCGACTGGGAGAGCCTGAAAGAAGTACAGCAGACGAGGTAAAAGATTCATTTTTATACAGTGGATCCTGCCGTGCCAAGATATGCATTCCATGTCCCAGGTCTCCAGGTCCCGTTGAAGTTGTGCAAGCACGAAGAGTAATTAACCTTATAAACGTCAACATGAGAGACAGGTAAGTTTACACCCAAGTATGGTATGAAAAAGGAGGATACCTTAAAGCCATACAGAGCTGTAAACCGAGTAACCTCGTCCCCTGACAGATTGAAAGGCAAAATCACAGACGTGTCCATGTTGATTTTGTTACCTGCAATGTCAGAAAATCAAAGCAGGAGAAGACTCAGTGCCCCCAGCGAGGTTACAGGGTCAGGTGACAACAGAACATCACCCGCATATGCTGATAATTTACAGGAATCCCCCCAAGCGAAATGCGGGCAAGGAGCGGATCCCAGTCAGCAAGGGCTACAGGGAGAATATAAATAAAAGGGGGGAAGCGGACAACACTGTCAGGTCCTGTTAGCTATCTGGAAGGGCCGAGGAGGGGGAAGCTGTGTCACCATCATTTTCATCATCACAAGAGCCTGACAGTCACTAAATTCACAGTGACTGAGTCTGGAATGAATCAAGGACATTTTGTGTGAAGGTCAAAGGTCACAGGTAATACGCAACCAGCGCAGAGACCGCTTGTTCAGAAGGAGTCCCTATTTTCGAGAACTCCACTTATTTTATTTTGCTTGACATTTAAAGAAACTAAGGATTTTGCATCTCAAGCTGGGATGTTGCCAAAAGCCAAAAGTTGACCTCTCACTCTGGATAAAGACCATGGTCTTAGATTATGAGACAGTTTTTTATAATCCCCTAGACATGTGCGAGAAAGTGTCAAACCCCCAACCATCCACTCCTTGCCTCCCACTGCTGAGAGGCCGGGAAAGCTGTCAATTAGCCAGTTACAGAAACATAGAAAAATGTCGGCAGATAAGAACCTTTTGGCCCATCTAGTCTGCCCAATTACATGAATACTTAACCTGGATTTATCTTTTGTTTAGAAGATTGATGACAAGTTCGTCCGGACCTTGCTCAACGTCTCATACTTTTTTAAGGGCAAAGGAGAAAACGATAGCGAAGGCCAAGTCACACGCCTGCTGAATCAGAAAGAGGAGCCCAAAAAATGCATAGTGAAGTCTGCCGTGTCTCGGCACAAAAAAGAGCCTTTTACAGCCAGCATTTGAGTAAGATTCTGACTCCCTGTTACTGTTGCCATTAATGTTTTTTTTATATTCACAATTTTTATTTCGTGAGAAAAGGAAATGTCACACGTCGACCAGCAAAGATGGCCTTGCAGGGCCATAAGAAGTGCACTCAAATAAGACATGCATGTATAAGTATTCAACAGGGCAGATAAATGGCAAAGTGGCTACGCAGGACCGACAAATAAAATCTCATATACAAAAAGGGAGGGGCATGATAAATGGAGAATAGAAAAATAAAAAAGTGGAAGACACACCCCAAAAATACCCCAGGACCCCAAAAACAAAAGAATACAATAAAGGGGGTGGCAAAAGCCCACTATGTGACCTTCTAGGCTCACTCCCAGGAGTCCAAAGAATAAAAGTTGGCCATGGAAGTGTCAGATCACAAGGCCAGGGCACTCGAGGGCCAGGTATGGCAGGCAGAGCCATGGTCGCAGCCATAAAGGCACACTTTGTGTCAGCCCCAGAATGCCAAAAAATAAAAGGGAGTGAGAAGGGAAACCCGAGTGCAGTCCAGTGTGTGTGTGTGTAGAATAAACAAAAAAGGGGGGAAATAAAAATACACATCCTGGAAATAAAAATACAGCCAGCTTAATAGTCTCCAAAGCAAAGGAGAGGAGGGGGCAAATCAGCATAGTTCCTAAGAGAAAACAAACAAAAAACAAAAAAGGGACACGATCTCTATAAACACTTGTAACTAAAAAACAGTCGAGGTCAGGAGCAAAAAATAAAGAAATGGACCTATCCTGGGTCAGTATCAGCAGGAAGGAGTCCTCGAGGCCCAGCAGTAGAGGGGGCTGGGCGACAGTCCAAGGGAACAAAGAAGATGCCACGCATCTTCCGGGTTAGCGACAGAGTGGCACTGATTCTAGTGGGTAACAATCAGGAAACCTGCAGCCCCCCATCGATATTGATCCCCTTTACCTTACAAAAACGCCGATACCTCTCAAAAAGCCTCCTAGCTAGCACAGTCACAAACAGGAGGTCATTGTACAATGACAGTGTAGCAGCTTCAAAAAGAAGTGTCACTCGGGCTAAAGCACATGCATCTCAAACATCCTTTGGATATCACCCACAATAGAGGGCAGCAGGCTTCTTGTAGCATCTGTGGGCAAGGCCTGGGTGGTCATCTCAGTTACTCCCAGGTCAGGTGAGGTCACCCCAGTCTAAGGACGCAGCGTCTGGGTCCCCGCAGCACCTGAAGCCCGCAATCTCACCTTGCCATGTGCTGGTTTAGGAGCTGACCCCCGGGGTGCCAACTCAAGCTTCAGGCCAGAAAAGCCCATCCTCATACGAGGAGTCCGTGGTAAGGGCCTGACCGCGTGAGGGATCCCCTTGATACTGGCACCAGTCGTTTCCCAGAGACTCACGTATGTCTCTCTGCCGCCAGCCTTCTGGCAAGGAGGATTTTTTCCCCATTATGAGGATGGGTACCAGGGAGCAAGTGTGGCAGGGCGGTGGATGGATCCTGCACATCTCAGGCGGCAAAGATGGCCGCCAGGCGTAGGACTCAGATACCCTCTGGAGGTGTCAGAGTATCCCAAATCACCCAAGAGTAGCGGACGGGCTCAGTCCAGAACAGCAGATCAACCAGCTCTCTCCAGTCCAGTAGTGAGCACTGCAGCCTAAGGTGGGTAGCTAGGATCAGGATAATGGTAAACACCGGGGAGCTCTGCAAAACGCGACCGCACTCATCGGAAATTGGCTCCACCCCATTGCCATTTTAAAGTTGTAGGGGGCATATTCAGTGGACTGTGGAGTTTGGAGAGGTGGCAGGGGATCTGCAGAAATGCCCATTAACTATCTGGAAGGGTTGAGGAGGGGGGAGCTGTGTCACCATCATCTTCAACATCGCAAGAGAACCTGACAGTCACTAAGTTCAGTGACTGAGTCTGGAATGAATCATGGACATTTTGTGTCAAGGTCACAGGTAATACGCAACCAGCGCATAGAGTCCGCTTGTTCAGAAGGAGTCCCCATTATCGAGAACTCATCTTATTTCATTTTGCTTGACATTTGAGGAAACTAAGGCTTTGCGTCTCAAGCTGGGATGCTGCCAAAAGCCAAATGTTGACCTCTCACTCTGGATAAAGAGCACAGTCTTAGATTATGAGACATTTTCTTTTAATCCCCTAGACAAGTGTGAGAAAGCGTCAAACTCCCAACCATCCACTCCTTGCCTCCCACTGCTGAGAGGCCGGGAAAGCTGTCCATCAGCCAGTTATATAAGATCGATGGCAAATTCGTCCAAACCTTGCTCAACGTCTCATACTTTTTAAGGGCAAAGGAGAAAATGATAGCGAAGGCCAAGTCACACCCCTGCTGAATCAGAAAGAGGAGCCCATCTAATGCAGTGAAGTCCGCCGTGTCTCGGCACAAAAAAGAGCCTTTTACAGCCAGCATTTGAGTAAGATTCTGACTCCCTGTTACTGTTGCCATTAATGTTTTTTTTATATTCACAATTTTTATTTCGTGAGAAAAGGAAATGTCACATGTCGACCAGCAAAGATGGCCTTGCAGGGCCATAAGAAGTGCACTCAAATAAGACATGCAGGTATAAGTAATCAACAGAGCAGATAAATGGCAAAGTGGCTACGCAGGACCGACAAATAAAATCTCATATACAAAAAGGGAGGGGCATGATAAATGGAGAATAGAAAAATAAAAAAGTGAGAGACACATCCCAAAAATACCCCAGGACCAGAAAAACAGAAGAATACAATAAAGGGGGTGGAAAAAGCCCACTATGTGACCTTCTAGGCTCACTCCCAGGAGTCCAAAGGATAAAAGGTGGCCATGGAAGTGTCAGATCACAAGGCCAGGGCACTCGAAGGGCCAGGCATAGCAGGCAGAGCCATGGTAGCAGCCATAAAGGCACACTTTGTGTCAGCCCCAGAATGCCAAAAAATAAAAGGGAGTGAGAAGGGAAACCCGAGTGCAGTCCAGTGTGTGTGTGTGTACAATAAAATAAAAGGGGGAAATAAAAATACACATCCTGGAAATAAAAATACAGCCAGCTTAATAGTCTCCAAAGCAAAGGAGAGGAAGGGGCAAATCAGCATAGTTCCTAAGAGAAAACAAACAAAAAACAAGAAAGGGACAAGATTTCTATAAACACTGGTAACTAAAAAACAGTCGAGGTCAGGAGCAAAAAATAAAGAAATGGACCTATCCTGGTCAGTATCAGCAGGAAGGAGGCCTCGAGGCCCAGCAGTAGTGGGGCTGGGCGACAGTCCACGGTAACAAAGAAGATGCCACGCATCTTCCAGGTTAGCGACAGAGTGGCACTGATTCTAGTGGGTAACGATCAGGAAACCTGCAGCCCCCCATCGATATTGATCCCCTTTACCTTACAAAAGCGCCGATACCTCTCAAAAAGCCTCCTAGCTAGCACAGTCACAAACAGGAGGTCATTGTACAATGACAGTGTAACAGCTTCAAAAAGAAGTGTCACTCGGGCTAAAGCACATGCATCTCAAACATCCTTTGGATATCACCCATAATAGAGGGCAGCAGGCTTCTTGTAGCATCTGTGGGCAAGGCCTGGGTGGTCATCTCAGTTACTCCCAGGTCAGGTGAGGTCACCCCAGTCTAAGGACGCAGTGTCTGGGTCCACGCAGCACCTGAAGCCCGCAATCTCACCTTGCCATGTGCTGGTTTAGGAGCTGACCCCCGGGGTGCCAACTCAGCTTCAGGCCAGAAAAGCCCATCCTCATACGAGGAGTCCATGGTAAGGGCCTGACCGCGTGAGGGATCCCCTTGATACTGGCACCAGTCGTTTCCCAGAGACTCGCGTATGTCTCTCTGCCGCCAGCCTTCTGGCAAGGAGGATTTTTTCCCCATTATGAGGATGGGTACCAGGGAGCAAGTGTGGCAGGGCGGTGGATGGATCCCCGCACATCTCAGGCGGCAAGGAAGGCCGCCAGGCGTAGGACTCAGATACCCTCTGGAGGTGTCAGAGTATCCCAAATCACCCAAGAGTAGCGGACGGGCTCAGTCCAGAACAGCAGATCAACCAGGTCTCTCCACTCCAGTAGTGAGCACTGCAGCCTAAGGTGGGTAGCTAGGATCAGGATAATGGTAAACACCGGGGAGCTCTGCAAAACGCGACCGCACTCATCGGAAATTGGCTCCACCCCATTGCCATTTTAAAGTTCTAGGGGGCATATTCAGTGGACTGTGGAGTTTGGAGAGGTGGCAGGGGATCTGCAGAAATGCCCATTAACTATCTGGAAGGGTTGAGGAGGGGGGAGCTGTGTCACCATCATCTTCATCATCGCAAGAGAACCTGACAGTCACTAAATTCAGTGACTGAGTCTGGAATGAATCATGGACATTTTTGTGTCAAGGTCACAGGTAATACGCAACCAGCGCATAGAGTCCGCTTGTTCAGAAGGAGTCCCCATTATCGAGAACTCATCTTATTTCATTTTGCTTGACATTTGAGGAAACTAAGGCTTTGGCGTCTCAAGCTGGGATGTTGCCAAAAGCCAAATGTTGACCTCTCACTCTGGATAAAGAGCACAGTCTTAGATTATGAGACATTTTCTTTTAATCCCCTAGACAAGTGTGAGAAAGAGTCAAACTCCCAACCATCCACTCCTTGCTCCCACTGCTGAGAGGCCGGAAAGCTGTCCATCAGCCAGTTATATAAGATCGATGGCAAATTCGTCCAAACCTTGCTCAACGTCTCATACTTTTTAAGGGCAAAGGAGAAAATGATAGCGCGAAGGCCAAGTCACACCCCTGCTGAATCAGAAAGAGGAGCCCATCTAATGCAGTGAAGTCCGCCGTGTCTCGGCACAAAAAAGAGCCTTTTACAGCCAGCATTTGAGTAAGATTCTGACTCCCTGTTACTGTTGCCATTAATGTTTTTTTATATTCACAATTTTTATTTCGTGAGAAAAGGAAATGTCACATGTCGACCAGCAAAGATGGCCTTGCAGGGCCATAAGAAGTGCACTCAATAAGAATGACAGGTATAAGTAATCAACAGAGCAGATAAATGGCAAAGTGGCTACGCAGGACCGACAAATAAAATCTCATATACAAAAAGGGAGGGGCATGATAAATGGAGAATAGAAAAATAAAAAAGTGAGAGACACATCCCAAAAATACCCCAGGACCAGAAAAACAGAAGAATACAATAAAGGGGGTGGCAAAAGCCCACTAAGTGACCTTCTAGGCTCACTCCCAGGAGTCCAAAGGATAAAAGGTGGCCATGGAAGTGTCAGATCACAAGGCCAGGGCACTCGAAGGGCCAGGTATGGCAGGCAGAGCCATGGTAGCAGCCATAAAGGCACACTTTGTGTCAGCCCCAGAACGCCAAAAAATAAAAGGGAGTGAGAAGGGAAACCCGAGTGCAGTCCAGTGTGTGTGTGTGTACAATAAAAAAAAAGGGGGAAATAAAAATACACATCCTGGAAATAAAAATACAGCCAGCTTAATAGTCTCCAAAGCAAAGGAGAGGAAGGGGCAAATCAGCATAGTTCCTAAGAGAAAACAAACAAAAAACAAGAAAGGGACAAGACTTCTATAAACACTGGTAACTAAAAAACAGTCGAGGTCAGGAGCAAAAAATAAAGAAATGGACCTATCCTGGGTCAGTATCAGCAGGAAGGAGGCCTCGAGGCCCAGCAGTAGTGGGGGCTGGGCGACAGTCCAAGGTAACAAAGAAGATGCCACGCATCTTCCAGGTTAGCGACAGAGTGGCACTGATTCTAGTGGGTAACGATCAGGAAACCTGCAGCCCCCCATCGATATTGATCCCCTTTACCTTACAAAAACGCTGATACCTCTCAAAAAGCCTCCTAGCTAGCACAGTCACAAACAGGAGGTCATTGTACAATGACAGTGTAACAGCTTCAAAAAGAAGTGTCACTCGGGCTAAAGCACATGCATCTCAAACATCCTTTGGATATCACCCATAATAGAGGGCAGCAGGCTTCTTGTAGCATCTGTGGGCAAGGCCTGGGTGGTCATCTCAGTTACTCCCAGGTCAGGTGAGGTCACCCCAGTCTAAGGACGCAGTGTCTGGGTCCCCGCAGCACCTGAAGCCCGCAATCTCACCTTGCCATGTGCTGGTTTAGGAGCTGACCCCCGGGGTGCCAACTCAGCTTCAAGCCAGAAAAGCCCATCCTCATACGAGGAGTCCATGGTAAGGGCCTGACCGCGTGAGGGATCCCCTTGATACTGGCACCAGTCGTTTCCCAGAGACTCGCGTATGTCTCTCTGCCGCCAGCCTTCTGGCAAGGAGGATTTTTTCCCCATCGTGAGGACGGGTACCAGGGAGCAAGTGTGGCAGGGCGGTGGATGGATCCCTGCACATCTCAGGCGGCAAAGATGGCCGCCAGGCGTAGGACTCAGATACCCTCTAGAGGTGTCAGAGTATCCCAAATCACCCAAGAGTAGCGGACGGGATTAGTCCAGAACAGCAGATCAACCAGCTCTCTCCACTCCAGTAGTGAGCACTGCAGCCTAAGGTGGGTAGCTAGGATCAGGATAATGGTAAACACCAGGGAGCTCTGCAAAACGCGACCGCACTCATCGGAAGTTGGCTCCACCCCATTGCCATTTTAAAGTTGTAGGGGGCATATTCAGTGGACTGTGGAGTTTGGAGAGGTGGCAGGGGATCTGCAGAAATGCCCATTAACTATCTGGAAGGGCTGAGGAGGGGGGAGCTGTGTCACCATCATCTTCATCATCGCAAGAGAACCTGACAGTCACTAAATTCAGTGACTGAGTCTGGAATGAATCATGGACATTTTTCTGTCAAGGTCACAGGTAATACGCAACCAGCGCATAGAGTCCGCTTGTTCAGAAGGAGTCCCCATTATCGAGAACTCATCTTATTTCATTTTGCTTGACATTTGAGGAAACTAAGGCTTTGGCGTCTCAAGCTGGGATGTTGCCAAAAGCCAAATGTTGACCTCTCACTCTGGATAAAGAGCACAGTCTTAGATTATGAGACATTTTCTTTTAATCCCCTAGACAAGTGTGAGAAAGCGTCAAACTCCCAACCATCCACTCCTTGCCTCCCACTGCTGAGAGGCCGGGAAAGCTGTCCATCAGCCAGTTATATAAGATCGATGGCAAATTCGTCCAAACCTTGCTCAACGTCTCATACTTTTTAAGGGCAAAGGAGAAAATGATAGCGAAGGCCAAGTCACACCCCTGCTGAATCAGAAAGAGGAGCCCATCTAATGCAGTGAAGTCCGCCGTGTCTCGGCACAAAAAAGAGCCTTTTACAGCCAGCATTTGAGTAAGATTCTGACTCCCTGTTACTGTTGCCATTAATGTTTTTTTATATTCACAATTTTTATTTCGTGAGAAAAGGAAATGTCACATGTCGACCAGCAAAGATGGCCTTGCAGGGCCATAAGAAGTGCACTCAAATAAGACATGCAGGTATAAGTAATCAACAGAGCAGATAAATGGCAAAGTGGCTACGCAGGACCGACAAATAAAATCTCATATACAAAAAGGGAGGGGCATGATAAATGGAGAATAGAAAAATAAAAAAGTGAGAGACACATCCCAAAAATACCCCAGGACCAGAAAAACAGAAGAATACAATAAAGGGGGTGGCAAAAGCCCACTAAGTGACCTTCTAGGCTCACTCCCAGGAGTCCAAAGGATAAAAGGTGGCCATGGAAGTGTCAGATCACAAGGCCAGGGCACTCGAAGGGCCAGGTATGGCAGGCAGAGCCATGGTAGCAGCCATAAAGGCACACTTTGTGTCAGCCCCAGAACGCCAAAAAATAAAAGGGAGTGAGAAGGGAAACCCGAGTGCAGTCCAGTGTGTGTGTGTGTACAATAAAAAAAAAGGGGGAAATAAAAATACACATCCTGGAAATAAAAATACAGCCAGCTTAATAGTCTCCAAAGCAAAGGAGAGGAAGGGGCAAATCAGCATAGTTCCTAAGAGAAAACAAACAAAAAACAAGAAAGGGACAAGATTTCTATAAACACTGGTAACTAAAAAACAGTCGAGGTCAGGAGCAAAAAATAAAGAAATGGACCTATCCTGGGTCAGTATCAGCAGGAAGGAGGCCTCGAGGCCCAGCAGTAGTGGGGGCTGGGCGACAGTCCAAGGTAACAAAGAAGATGCCACGCATCTTCCAGGTTAGCGACAGAGTGGCACTGATTCTAGTGGGTAACGATCAGGAAACCTGCAGCCCCCCATCGATATTGATCCCCTTTACCTTACAAAAACGCTGATACCTCTCAAAAAGCCTCCTAGCTAGCACAGTCACAAACAGGAGGTCATTGTACAATGACAGTGTAACAGCTTCAAAAAGAAGTGTCACTCGGGCTAAAGCACATGCATCTCAAACATCCTTTGGATATCACCCATAATAGAGGGCAGCAGGCTTCTTGTAGCATCTGTGGGCAAGGCCTGGGTGGTCATCTCAGTTACTCCCAGGTCAGGTGAGGTCACCCCAGTCTAAGGACGCAGTGTCTGGGTCCCCGCAGCACCTGAAGCCCGCAATCTCACCTTGCCATGTGCTGGTTTAGGAGCTGACCCCCGGGGTGCCAACTCAGCTTCAAGCCAGAAAAGCCCATCCTCATACGAGGAGTCCATGGTAAGGGCCTGACCGCGTGAGGGATCCCCTTGATACTGGCACCAGTCGTTTCCCAGAGACTCGCGTATGTCTCTCTGCCGCCAGCCTTCTGGCAAGGAGGATTTTTTCCCCATCGTGAGGACGGGTACCAGGGAGCAAGTGTGGCAGGGCGGTGGATGGATCCCTGCACATCTCAGGCGGCAAAGATGGCCGCCAGGCGTAGGACTCAGATACCCTCTAGAGGTGAGGACGGGTACCAGGGAGCAAGTGTGGCAGGGCGGTGGATGGATCCCTGCGCGTCTCAGGCTGCAAAGATGGCCGCCAGGCGTAGGCCTCAGATACCCTCTAGAGGTGTCAGGGTATCTCAAATCACCCAAGAGTAGCGGACGGGCTCAGTCCAGAACAGCAGATCAACCAGCTCTCTCCAGTCCAGTAGTGAGCACTGCAGCCTAAGGTGAGTAGCTAGGATCAGGATAATGGTAAACACCGGGGAGCTCTGCAAAACACGACCGCACTCATCGGAAGTTGGCTCCACCCCTTTGCCATTTTTAAAGTTGTAGGGGGCATATTCAGTGGACTGTGGAGTTTGGAGAGGTGGCAGGGGATCTGCAGAAATGCCCATTAACTATCTGGAAGGGCTGAGGAGGGGGGAGCTGTGTCACCATCATCTTCATCATCACAAGAGAACCTGACAGTCACTAAGTTCACAGTGACTGAGTCTGGAATTAATCATGGACATTTTGTGTCAAGGTCACAGGTAATACGCAACCAGCGCATAGAGACCGCTTGTGCAGAAGGAGTCCCTATTTTCGAGCACTCCGCTTATTTCATTTTGCTTGACACTTGAGAAAACTAAGGATTTTGCGTCTCAAGCTGGGATGTTGCCAAAAGCCGAATTTTGACCTCTCACTCTGGATAGAGACCATGGTCTTAGATTATGAGACTTTTTTTAATCCCCTAGACAAGTGTGAGAAAGCGTCAAACCCCCAACCATCCACTCCTTGCCTCCCACTGTTGAGAGGCCAGGAAAGCTGTCCATTAGTAAGTTACAAAAGATTTATGACAAGTTTGTCCAGACGTTGCTTAACATGTCGTACTTTTTAGAGGGCAAAGGAGAAAACGATAGTGACAGCCAAGTCACACCCCTGCTGAAACAGAAAGAGGAGCCCAAAAAACATGTAGAGAAGTCCGCCGTGTCTCGGCACAAAAAAGAGCCTTTTACAGCCAGCATTTGAGTAAGATTCTGACGTCCTGTTACCATTAATGCTGTTTTTATATTCAAAATTTTTATTTCGTGATTCAACATTGATGCCTCTGTGTGGCGCCAAGGCCGGCTTTGGGTGGCTAAAATGACTTTCTACCACTCCAGGAGGTCTGGGGTTACCGCAACTCCTTCGCTATTACCTGGCTGCTCAGATGGTGCAGGTTGTGGCGGCCCATTCCCCTCCTGTCTCAAGGTGCTGGGTGGACTTTGAGGTGAAGCTGATGTGGCCCGACGAACTATGGTGCAGCTTTGGCCCGATTGCCTCCTTCTGGCAACGACATGCCCCTCCATCCTCCACATCCCGTTGGGACAAGCTTTCGCTTAAACCTGACCTCCATGGTCCCATATCACCTCTCATGACCCTCTGGAGGAACTGGCGCTTTCTACCTGGACTCAACCCGGCTCAGTTCTCAGCCCTAACTGGCTGTGCTTTGTCCCGTATTCGCGACCTGTTCTCTGGCGGGCAGGTGGTGCCATTTGACTCCCTGACTAAATCGGGCTACTTTTACCCCAGGGGACTATTTCACATACCTACAACTTCGCCACTTCGTGACTCAGAGTTAGCTTAGGTTGGGAGCAGAGGCACACCTTACCTTTTTTGAATGACTATGCAACGCAACAACCCCTCCCCGGGGCCTGATCTCCCTCTTGTATACACACTTGACAGGTACTTCGACCTCCACAGCTCTAGGTTATATGACGACATGGGAGAAAGTCCTCGGCTCGGAAATTGACAGAGACGACAGGGAGGATATATGGGAAGCCACTCGTAAGGTATCCATCTGTACCACCTTTCAGGAGCAGTCCATCAAAACCCTGATGAGGTGGTATGTCACCATAACGTTTCTGCACCAAGCTGATCCTTCTACCCTGATCAGTGCTGGAGACTATGTGGAGTCCGCGGTACACAGGCCCATATGTGGTGAAGTTGCCCTGTGATGGTCCGCTATTGGAAGTCGGCGCTTTGCTACACCAGGTGTTTCAGACCGTGATCCCACTAGAGACATGGGTATATTTGTTTGCTAAATCGGTGCTGGCCTTGTCACCACCCCAGAATCGCCTCATGTCCAAAATTATACTGGTGGGCAGAAAATCAGTTGCAGAGCAATGGCTCTCCGTCGCTATGCCACCTCAGTCACGCTTGTTACAAATAATGGACTACATCTGACTTATGGATGAACTCTCAGCCACCCTCAACAACTCGATGTCCTCATTTCAGAAAATTTGGGACGCTTAGGATTCCTTTGACGGATGACTGCGTGGGTGATTTCAGTTTTGTTGTTTTTGAGTGGGGATGTATTGTTTCAAAGACACGGTTTACTGCGCTCTGGTTTTTCTGGTATATGATAGGACGAATAGCCTGTCAAAGCATGCTCGTGGAGTCTCTCTCCCCTCCCTTTTAGTCTTACTATTATTTTTCTATTTTTTATCACCTCCCTGCCTCTTTCTTTTATAATGGTAAAATTCACGTATTACGGGGTCTGTTAATATATGATTGAAGTCAGCTTTATTTATTTTTCTGCATTACCTTAAATAAAATATTTAAAAAAAAAAAAATATGAAAGGCACACCGGCAGCGACAGAATCAGCCCCAAAACTCTAGGAGGTTCCAGGGATCCATATCTCCTGCCGTAATAAATTAGCATTTCCGTCCATACCGTTAAACTGAGGGCTATCAGTTTATCATTACACACACTGTTTAGGCTGTTTTTTTGTATATCAATATTACAAAAGAGCCATGAGATCACTGTGACGGAAGCCTCCGTTACCTTCTAAGAGACTTGAATTCCAGGTGTCAGAGACTGGCTTGCGCCGGCACTCGCAACATTGGCTGCACTACATATGGGGGGCTTTGTGTCCTTTGGAGACAAGCAGATGCCAGCCTCATGCCCACAGACTATGGGTGATTTTGGCAAGGACTATCCATGGAGCATTTGCACATTGTGATGTTTGTTTTAAAACTTGTTTCTGTGTCTCATTTCCAAGAGTTGTTAGCTTGAATAAATATATACTCCCCCTGGGATTGATTGTGCTGGACAGATAAGATTATCACTGGGAGGAGGGGGGTGCTCAGACAGCAGAGAGCTACTGTTCTAGACCCCTCCCAGATAACCAACATACATTGTGCAATCAGTTTTAACATACGGTCTGTAAAATAAAGCTATTCATTCCTGCTTCTACCAAGGGTCAAGTCTCTCTGGTCGTGTATGTTGAATCTTGGCTTCACTGGAGAATCTCTCTGTAGTGTGGAAGGTGACTATGGGTCTCCTGGCATGGTTCTGGGACAGAGTAGGGACGGACAAAGAACGGGCTGGTTCGGGTCCTGGAATTTTGGACAGAACCCTGAGCGTTTTCGTTACAATCACAGTTTCACCTCGTTTGATGAAACATCTTCGTGTCAGGTTAAGCTGACAAACATCAGGATAATGTGACGCCAGTGTTTATTCATATGTGATGCGATGGGATAGACCCGCCTTGCTGCCATGTTCAGGTCACAGATGTTATTTTTTTCTTTCACTTTTATAACTAAGATTTGTTTCTGAAAGACGTGTCAGCGAAGCTGTTGAATGGGTTTTGCCTTGTTTTGGTTTTCCCCCAAATAAACTTTGTCTCTTGCGGTTTATAGAAAGAAAAAAAAACCCTTCCACAGACATTACAGGAGTATGGCTTTTTCCCGGTATGTGTCCGAAGGTGTGTAGCAAGAGACGGCTTGTCTGTAAATCTTTTTCGCACAGGACACAGGAAAGGTTTCTCCCCTGTGTGAATTCTCTCATGGAACTTCAGTTTCTTTCCCCCCAGAAAAACGTTTCCCACAAACAGAGCACTGGTACAGTTTCTCTCCAGTGTGAGTCAGCTGATGGGCAGTGAGACTTAGCACACTGGGCAGACACTTCCAAAAAGTGCGACACGAGAATTTCTTATCTCCTGTATGAACAATCAAATGTCGGATTAAAATTTCCCTTTTTGTTGAGTCGCTTTCCGCAAATGAAACAATCGAACGGCTTCTCTCCCTTGTGGATTCTCCGGTTTGACCAGATCGGAGTTCGTGGTAAACCCTTTTCTGCACTCAGGTTTCTTTCCTGTATGGAGCAACTGGTGCGTAAGGCGACTGGATTTATACCTAAAACACGCACCACATTCACAACATGAGAAGTTTTTCTCTTTGGAGTGGAAGACTTGACGTACAAGATTGCCTTTTCTGTTGAAGCGGTTTCCGTATGTAGAACATGAGAAGGGTTTCTCCCCCGTGTAAATGGTTTTGTGAGTCATATGGAGGAAGTTACTGGCAAAGCTCTTCCCACATTCAGAACATGACAACTGATCCTTTGGCATCGCTACCCTCCGATGTGTAATGAAATTGTACTTGTTGGTATACTTCTTCCGACATTCAGAACATGGGATTAGTTCTTTCTCTAGATGGAGCTTGTAATGCCGGAGAAGGTTTGTTTTACATGTAGAGCTGGCCTTAAACTGCACACATATGACCGATTGTTTCCATTGTCCACCATATCTGAATCCATAAAGTACTTTCGACAATCAGGACAGCCATACATCCAGTCTATTGTGTGTTTTCCTTGGTGAGATACATACTCCAACTTATTATCACATATTTTATCACACTCAATACACTGCTGCGCATATAACCCTGTTTGATCTGGCCGTGTATTCACGTTTGTGTCCATGCACGGCCGGCGCTGCCGCTAGGCCAACTAGGCGGGCACCTAGAGCGCAGCACCCGCCTAGGGCGCAGCGGCAGCCGGCACGACCAATGGAAAAAAAAATAAAAAATTGTAAATAAAAATGCCCGCGGGGCACCCTGGGGCGGCCGCGTGCTGCAGCCAGCCCCAATACGAGCCGGCGTCACCGCCGGCGTCAAGGAGACGGAGGCGTGGACTTCGTGCTTCCAGCTTCCTGGACCAAGTCCACGCCTCCATCTCCTTGACACCAGCGGCGACGCCAGCACGCAGAGACTGGCTACAGGAAGACAGCGCTGGAGGAAAAGACCAATGTGTGAGCTGCTGGGTAAGTATCCTTGTGTGAGCCTGGGGGGGGGCAAGTACCCATGTGTGAGCCTGGGGGGGCAAATATCCATGTGTGAGCCTGGGGGGGGGCAAATATCCATGTGTGAGCCTGGGGGGCAAATATCCATGTGTGAGCCTGGGGGGGGCAAATACCATGTGTGAGCCTGGGGGGCAAATATCCATGTGTGAGCCTGGGGGGGGGGGCAAATATCCATGTGTGAGCCTGGGGGGGGGGGCAAATTTCCATGTGTGAGCCGGGGGGGGGGGGGGGCAAATTTCCATGTGTGAGCCTGGGGGGGCAAATTTCCATGTGTGAGCCTGGGGGGCAAATATCCATGTGTGAGCCTGGGGGGCAAATATCCATGTGTGAGCCTGGGGGGGCAAATATCCATGTGTGAGCCTGGGGGGGAGCAAATATCCATGTGTGAGCCTGGGGGGGCAAATATCCATGTGTGAGCCTGGGGGGGGCAAATTTCCATGTGTGAGCCTGGGGGGGCAAATATCCATGTGTGAGCCTGGGGGGGAGCAAATATCCATGTGTGAGCCGGGGGGGGGGGGGGGAAATATCCATGTGTGAGCCTGGGGGGGGGGGGGCAAATATCCATGTGTGAGCCGGGGGGGGCAAATACCATGTGTGAGCCTGGGGGCAAATACCCATATGTGTGAGCCTGGGGGGGGCAGATACCCATGTGTGAGCCCGGGGGCAGATACCCATGTGTGAGCCCGGGGGCAGATACCCATGTGTGAGCCCAGGGGCAGATACCCATGTGTGAGCCCAGGGGCAAGTACCCATGTGTGAGCCCGGGGGCAAGTACCCATGTGTGAGCCTGGGCAATATCTCCATGCCATGTGTGAGCTGGAGGCAATATATTCACCATGTGAGCTTTTTTTTTTTTTGGGGGGGGTGCAAGTAGCTGGTCTTGCCTAGGGCGCAAAATAGTCTAGCACCGGCCCTGTGTCCATGACATCCATTTCTTCGCATGAGGCAGATTCGTCTCCATTGAAAGGCAAGGTACATTTCACATCCATATGTTCTGTGTATGAGCAAGTGTCAGTGTCTGTGAGTTCTCTGTCGCTTGAGAAAAATTCTTTCTTGATAATATAGTTGGCCTCTGCGAGGTCACCTTCTTCACCTGAGACAGATTCCTCCTACATGATGATTGTACAAGTCTTATCGCAAGAGTTATTTGCCATTACTGAATTAGTCTCACGTGCATAAGGGGATGTGTATTTGAATGTCCGTCCGATTCATGTTCTGCAGCTGGACTACTGCCACCATCTAGGGTATGTTCACCAGAGGAGTTGGTGACCAAGATATGTCGAACTATAAAGTGTATGTTTGTGATTGTTGGTCCTTACTTGCCTTTCATTCTTAACCGATGCACATGCATTGTTAATTAGGAAAGAAGCATGTTGTCCGGCCTCTGTATCAGGATCTGCTTCTACTAAGGCTTCGTCCTCCTCGTGATATGTGCTTTCATATTGAGGTGGTCTATGTTTTGTAGTCCTAATCAGGTCAGTCCCTCTCTTACATGATGCTGGCACCTCCTCATTAGTAGATGGATGATCTGTTCGATCATGTTCTGGGAGTTTATAATGATCATTACAGTCTATGACATTTCCTGCAAGTTTGACTCAACAGAAGGAAATGGACATTCAAAGGAAGTTGAGTTTTTGAGATTTACGTCTCCACAAGGACTTTGGTATTTTTCCTGATCAGATTTTTCCGATGTTTCTCTAGTGCCAAAGTTTGATAAAGAAACTAGGGTAGAAAAAACATTGAATGGGCTTCTTCCAAAAATATCTAGGAGGAGGGGAAAAAAAAAATTATAAATACGCTATCAGACTTTAACCATTTTCTTTAATCAAAAGATATGTGTCAATCACACACCCCAAATATAATCTTTTTCCTGTACAAATTGATAACCTTAAATTAGTAGACCCCTGGCTAGCCATTGACAGCGCTCCTTTGCAACCATAATATACATTGAACAGGCCCACACCACTTTGTCAGATATTTTTTTCCCACCCGCAACAGCTTTGTTTTTGACGCCGCTGCACATTTACCCTTTGTACACACTGCTTCCAGACTTTCCTCATTGTTGATGGTGACCCACCAGTGGATAAAGTTCAAACATTATTTCCACCCTATGGATGTACGCAGTTTTGCACTGTAATGTTTTCTAGCAAATATCCTTTTTTAATGTCTAGGATTGGAACGTTAAAATTTTTTAAAAAGCCTCTAAAGTACAAAAAGGGATGAAACGGGTCATTCATCTTAAAGCATTCTAAAAGTCACTCGACATAAAATAAAGAAACCGTACACACAAATATTGTGCCAATGTTTGACTCAAAGACAAAGAATAAACTAAACAGAGATTTTGATATGTTAGCTTCTCTTTACGGCTCGTGACCTCAATACATGGGGTCACATGTGCCAAGAGGGAAATCACTACATAGGACAGAAAAGTCATTCTTGAATCCAGAGCCAAACTGGGAGAAATAAAGAGTAGGACCTTCGAAAGACTTTAAGACCGAGTGCTTGAAAGACGGGTCACTTAATCACACCATTTTTGCATATCACTAGAAGAAAAAAGTATTGTGTGAGGAGGGGATTCCAACCAATCAATGGAGGATGTCAACATGGTTTGTACCAACTCCATTGACCAGTATTGTAAATCACAGAAAACACGACCATTACGAGCAACAAGACAAAGTAGGCCACCTCATACTTTATAAAACAGGCAACACAAACAGTGGACAAAGAATAGGAGGAGAGAGGACTGAAAAATGGTTATCCAGCTCCTTGTCTGTCAATCAAATTTTCCTTTACACTGCAATCTCGGGGGTTTTGACTAATTGATAAAGAAGTGGTTTTCATCAGATTAAAATAACCACTTACCCTGTGAGCCAAGGGGCTACTGGTTTTCAATCATCATGCTTTTGGGCTGGAGGTAATCTTCTATTGCGCCTCTGCAGTGATCGCCATGTCCTTCCACATTCTCCTTCTCCTCCATGGAGAGAGAAACAATGACATCCTCGCACCTTACAGGGATCTGAACCACATAGTGACAAAATCACCATAAAAACACATCCCTTGGTGTTCTTTATAATGTCCCATTCCCAGCAGCCTCACCTCTCCAGTCAGCAGCTGGATGAACATGTTGGTCAGTTCCAGAATCTTCTGATCCTTGCTTTCCAGCGAGAGAGGTGGAGGAACCATGAGAGGGCTCCTGCAGTGTCCTTTTATCAGACAGCAATTGCTTCCATTTCTTACACCGCCCGGGGGAGTTTTCTTCACTGCATATTCCTACAGATACACAGAATCAGTAACTTGCAACTAATAGTGTCTGAGCATCCTGCAACCAATTATAAACACGGCCATATTGCCATCGATTCCCAGCCCTCAGGAGTGGATAGAGCAGGACCTCACACATTCCTGTCACCTTTAACCCCTTAGTGACCGTGGACGTACTATGCACGTCACGGGCAAAAGTCTCCTTTAGACCCGCTGAAGTACATAGTATGTCCCGGTTTCCTAAACTCCCTATACTCACCTCTCTGTCCGGGCTCCCTCAGCGTTCTGGCAGGCCTGGAGTCTGCTCTGCCTTTTGAGGGGGCCCGGCAGTCACGGTGATGTCATTACGGCACATGATGAAGTCATCACCAGGCGCCCCCCCCCCCATTGCCTGCAATGAAAAAAGGTGGAAGGGGAGGCTCCTTTGGAGCCCTCTATTGCACCAACCGTTCCACATAGAAACAAACAAATTGCACTGCTGGAAAGAGGATAGTCTCACATTTTTAGCAGTGTCCTTCATTAACCCATTCGTTGCAGGATCGCGATTCGGTGCAGAATCATGATTCAAATCCGGAAGTGGCTGACATCTTAGAGGTCAGCCAAACCTCCAGATCACCCCCGCCCACTGACATCGTCACCATATGTGTGAGGATCTCAGTGGGCCAGTTAAAGCGATCCTTTGGATCCCCCGATCCGAGGCAGCTAGAGGGTCATGTTTAATATCACTGGAAAGGCCTGATCATGGCCTTTCCAATAATATGAAACATGACTAGGTTTGTTGTAAAAATATTTTTAGAAAGAGAAAAAAAACCTCAATTATTTAAAATTTTAAGTAAAAAAAATTTGTCAGAGGGAGGGATTAATAAAATAGGACTTAAGTGGTCATCTAAATATGATGAGCATAAAACTGTCAGAATGAGCTCAGCGCAGGGGTAAAATGCCTCAGCAGTGAAGGGGTTAAAAAGCAAAAACATGTAAAAATTGGGTATTTCTAATCTTAGGACAAAATTTTGAAACTATTTAGCCTGGATCTTTTTTGGCGGTTGTAGATTTTGGAGATTAAATTTCGAAAAAGTGTGTTTTTTCCATTTTTTCATCATATAATCTATAATATAATTGAGTAAGGCTTGGCGTGTCCGTCGCCAAGCCTTACTCTGCGCATGCGCGCGCAACCAGCGGCGGTTGGTTGCGCGCGCATGCAACCGCCGCGGCACGAGCCGGCTGTGCGCTCGCCGCGGCGGTTACAAGATGCACACAGCAGCCGGTAGAGGCTGCGCTCGCAGCCTCTACCCGGCTGCCGCGCGCATCCAACCCCCGAGCGGCGAAGGGAAAGTTCCCTCCGCCGCTCGGGGGTTGGATGCGTGCGGCAGCCGGGTAGAGGCTGCGCTCGCAGCCTCTACCCGGCTGCCGCGCGCATCCATCCCCGAGCGGCGAAGGGAAAGTTCCCTCGCTTCCGCTCTTTGAAGGACCCAAGCCGCGGTCACGTGACCGCGGCTTGGGTCCTTCAACGACCGGAAGCGGGGAAACTTTCACTTAGCCGCTCGGGAAGGTAAGTATGAGGAGCTCATGGGGCGGCTGTCCGAATGCCGATAGAGCATTCGAACAGCCGCCCCATGTCTGGTCTGGGGTCTGAGCTGGGGCATATAGCCATGAGAGGTGGGGGGCAAATATCCATGAGCTGGGGCACATATCCATGAGAGGTGGGGGGCAGATATCCATGAGCTGGGGCATATATCCATGAGAGGTGGGGGGCAAATATCCATGAGCTGGGGCATATATCCATGAGAGGTGGGGGGCAAATATCCATGAGCTGGGGCATATATCCATGAGAGGTGGGGGCCAAATATCCACGAGCTGGGGCAGTATCCACGAGCTGGGGCAGTATCCACGTGCTGGGGCAGTATCCACGTGCTGGGGCAGTATATCCACGTGCTGGGGCAGTATCCACGTGCTGGGGCAGTATCCACGAGCTGGGGCAGTATCCACGAGCTGGGGCAGTATATCCACGAGCTGGGGCAGTATATCCACGAGCTGGGGCAGTATATCCACGAGCTGGGGCAGTATATCCATGAGCTGGGGCAGTATATCCACGTGCTGGGGCAATATCCACGAGCTGGGGCAATATCCACGAGCTGGGGCATATATCCACGAGCTGGGGCATATATCCACGAGCTGGGGCAGTATATCCATGAGCTGGGGCAGTATATCCACAATAGACTGCCCTCTGGGCAGGCTTTCCACCATGTTTACTATAAAATAGTATGAAATAAGATATGATGGAAATAATCGTATCTTTAGCAAGTCCATTTAATGGCGTGAAAAACGGTATATAATATGTGTGGGTTGCATAAACGAGTAAGGAAAAATTTACCTAAAACACAGAGCAGAAACATATAAACAGTGGGGGGGGGGTGGCCGGCTGTTCACAGGAGCAAACGTGTTTTGCTAGAGCTCCTCGCGACTGCTCCTCTTAGAGACCTCTAGCTGACTTTTATGTGCCTATTTTTTGCTGACCCTGGGTCTGAGTTGCTGGCGATCGGTTCTGAATTGTCCGGAGGCTGTTTAGTCCCCCCCCTCCGGACGAGAGACAACCCTGGTCGCTGTAGCTGGAGAAGACAGCGGCCATCTTGAGGCCTAACCCTTGTGAAGAGCCTAGTGACCACGCGGTGCTGGCTGCATTCCCCGGACCGAATCGGTACAGCAGATTATGGAGGGCCCCCATCTCCTGGCCGCCTTGGATTACAGGTCTGTGGGGGTGGCAGACGGACCCGCGGGTCGAAGATGTGCTACACCCCCTCCCCTCACCAGTGATGTGGGGGCTGCTATGTGCAGCCTGGATGCCTGCTTGCTTATCCTAGATGGGGAGGATTCGGATGGCCTGCTCACTAGAGGGGTTTGGCGCAGGCTGCAGGCCACTCTACGGGGTTTCCGAACACCGAGGACACACCTGACGACCGAGGTAGAGGCGGACATGTCCTCGTGCCTCACAGCAATATATCCTGTTGATACTGCAGCTGAGGAGAGAGGCGGCGAGGACGGCGGCCTGAATGTGGCTTCGGTTTGGAGGATCCGTACCCCCAGAGCGAATCTGACTTACTGCACTGGAGATGGGACTGTTCTCGATGCACCCCGGATGGCAGTGGTGCCCCCTCGACATGCGGAGATGGACGGTTTCATCCGGTCGACGGCCAGGAAGGCGCGGAAACGCAAGCGGCTATACCGAACATTTTACTGAAGGAGATCTGGCGGCGGAGTTCGAGGTTCGACCCGGCCCCAAGAGGACTTGGCCCCCGAGTGCTGGTCGGGACAGCGCGGATATGCGCAGTGACATACCGTGTGGTCTTGCTCCGGAATCCTGGCAGTGAGGTCGAGGAGTGATTGGGGCCTGGCGAGGCCTAGATGGTATATTCGATGGCGACAGAGTGATGACGGTCGGACGCCGCAGCATGCTAAGAGAGAAGATGCCGGGATGCGATGTACACTGTGCCTTATGGGTGGACACAGGCTGAGGCTACTGGCCCCACTTCATTGATAGACTCCGGCATGCTACCCATCTCCCCCCCCCCCCCACATGGCTGATGCGTTTCTCTTTTTTCTTCCCTCCTCTTTTTTTTTCTGGGCATCATGGGTTGTCTCGGTTCGCTATTGTGGCCCCCGAGTGCCTGGGACTAGTGCCAATTGTCCCCTTGGCCCCCGTGGTCCTTTGGACTCTGGGATTAAGCCAAGGATGGCACACTTTGGGCCTCTGCCGTTACCCTCCGTTTCTCTCCTTCCGACCCACCCTCCTTTTTTTTTCTCTCTTTTTCTTTCCCCTCTTCTCCCTACCCCCCTCTCCTTTTAGCTTGAATTACTTTGGTGATGCTTCTAATATGCAGTGCAGTGCAGATACTTCATTAATGTTGACGTCGGCTTTTATTTAAAAATTTTGGGTTCTCCTACCTCGACGAGACCACCCACCTGGGGATGTTTTCATATTAATGTTCTTAGATGACTTCCATTATCATTTGCGGTCTCATTGATGTATGTTTGCAAAGGCAGTATTTTTGACATTTTACGTTGTCTTTTTTGTTTTTATTTGTATATGCTGTTGTTTTGAGGACATGGCTTGGCCCTGCGAGGCCATTCTCACTTGCATTGGTCATATGTCATTCTTGCAAAATTCAAAAATAAAGAATTTAAAAAATAAAATAAAAAAAAAAAACAACAGTGGGCACTTTCAGACAGACTTTTGTAAAACCGCCCGGTCACTAAGGGGTTCAGAAGCAGCTGCAATATTCTCCACGGACAAGCACTAATTCTAAAGTTCAGAAAGCTGAGTTAAAATTCTAGGTCCCTGAGGGAGGCGGAGCTAGCTGTGGAACTGAGTGGTTGCATGCTTCAGAGCTCCTCTGAGAATCTGTTTTCTATTGCTGAAATTCCTCTGATTTATGGGCTAAAACCAGGTTTCCTGGTGAACTTGAGATCCACTGCTGCCTCTGGACTCCGGTACTGCGACTCGCCGGGTGATAGACGACGTATTTCTGGGCGGACAGGATCTGGGCCTAGAGCGGCCTAGTCAGAACAGTCTTCTTTCTGGAGCCGGGGAGTTTCCCAAAGGTCAGCACAGCCGTTTCTCCTGATTACTTCCCTATACACAGCGGATGGGTAAGAAATTGCAGCCCCGCCGGGACGTCTCGGAGGGCCCTCGTCAGAGGGATATCAGAGACTCCCTGTACAGCAGCAGACTCTCCTGTAGCACGGTCCCATCACCGATGCTCCCTGCAGGCTATGGCTCCTCAGATGAGGATGATGGTTCCTGGCCCACAGATACTGCAGCAGGAATAGACTGGCTGGCTCCGTTGTCACGGGGAGATAGTGCAGCGAAGGGAAAAGCGGCAAAAAAAAGCGCACAGAAACTGAGGAAAGCAGCGGCTGCGGCATCATGTGGGGCCGTGGGACCTGCTGCAGGCCCTATACGGGGTCCCTCTGATGGAGATAGAATACCCTCACCCAGTGGCGTGGAGGTATCGCAGAGGTGCGTACTTTTGCCACGGGAGAATGTGATCCGGGAAACGAATGCCTCTGTGGGGACAGAGGCCTCTTTGGAGGCCTGTCCACCTTCCTTGAAACCCTGCACTGTTGCTACCCCTACTACGGAGATCGATGACGCTCGTCCCACCACGATGGGAGACTACCGCCGGTTTATAGATGAAATAAAATCCCTGTGGACGACGGAGGTGTCTGGACTGCGGTCAGAGGTTGCGTCGGTGCGCTCTCAAGTGGTGGCAATACAGGCTCAGACCTCGGATGTGGCTGCGGAGCAGAATATACTTACATCGCAAGTTGACACCTTACGATCCCAAGTTGACTTACTGACTCGCTCGGTGGAGGCCCTCGAATCTAGACACCGCAGACGCAACATACGAGTCCGAGGTGCCCCGGAGTCGGTGCCAACGTCTGATTTGCTTTCCTATGTAAATCGCCTCGCTCATCATATAATAGGATCGCCCCCCAATGTTTCAGAACTGTTCGTCTCAGCCTCACGGATCCGTAAACCCGCGACGGCCCCCAGAGATTCCACGAGAGATATTATTGCAATTGCCCGGGATGTAGCAACTAAGACTCGGATTATGTCAGCTCCTGGGACCAGGATGGCGGTGAAGTTTGAAGGGGCAACGATGTCACTATACCAAGACCTACCGTTTGTCACCCTGCTGGCGCGACGTCGCTTCCGACTGGTGACAGGGTTTCTCCGTC
Organism: Leptobrachium leishanense; assembly: GCA_009667805.1. Lineage (NCBI taxonomy): Eukaryota > Metazoa > Chordata > Amphibia > Anura > Megophryidae > Leptobrachium > Leptobrachium leishanense. Next base: position 32,664 of record RXON01002344.1, read on the forward strand.
TTAAAGAGGTTTCTTACCGTTGGGGGCTGGCTGGCTCGCTCTTGGTGACCCACGGGAACATACCATGCATCATCTCTGACCCGGCCGAGGCTTTGCCGATGCTAGCCAGTATTGGCTTGTCTCAGGATCCGGCGACTACTTCAGCAGGCTAATTTTCTTTTTGTCTAGGACATTACCTGTTGCTTTTTCTACTAGGACTTTTTGAGGCAATGTTACCCCGCATACGCTTGGTTTAGCCAGTTCTTTTCAAGTTCTTCGTTGCTCGAGAGAGTGCTCCCCCCCTTTTTTTTGCTATTTTGGCGTTTTTGGGCTGTACAGAGGAGTATCCTCGGTCGCCCTGGCCTCGTGACTAATTCACTCCTTGGCCTTCCCCACGGTCCTTGGGCTATGAGGTTTGTGCCGGGAATGTCACTTTTTGGCCTTTGCCATATTATTAATTTTTTTTTTTTTCCTCTGTATTATATAATTTTTTTTTTATATTTTATTTTCTCCTTCTCCCTCCTTCTCCCTTTTAATACGATGCGTATTCTAGTTCTTTTGATGTCCTTCTCCTGCTCCCCCCCCTTATTATGAGACGTATTGGGCACTTTGAGTATGCTTTTATTTCTATGAGTCTGTCCTCTATCAAGGACATGTTAGCCCTTCAGTGTGTTATTGCAGATGACTCCTTATGACCATTGGTAGATGTTGTTTTATTTATACCGATGCCCTGTATTTACTTAGATGGCTTTATGCGGCCCTGCGTGGCCACTTTCTCAACGCTGGTTTTTTGTCTGACTATGCAAAACTTCTAAAATAAAGAATTTAAAAAAAAAAAAAATTCTAGGTCCCTGTGGATTCAAGTAAGAGACACACTTGTTGTGGTGCACATCCAACAGCGTTTTTTTTCTCCGCAATGAGCGTGTAACCCATCTCCTTGTTGTATTCCCTTATCGTTGCCCATGAAGCCTCTAGAGTTTTCCCAATGGTGATATAAAGGTAAAAATGGCAATAAATTACCTTTTCCATGGTCCCTCAACTCTCCGGTCAGCAGGTAGATGATCTCCAGGGAGAGTTTTAGTATCTTTTTATTCATCTGGTTGTGCTCATTGCCATGGACTCCACCTCAGTACCAATTCAATTTTGCATGAACCTCTGTTCAGGGAGGAGAAATGTTTTATAAATCACAGAAACATAAAATGAAAGTTAAAAAAAGTCACCACGTAGATGTAAGTAAGCCAATAGGTGCGAGCCTTCCATTGTATAGTTACTGTAGTGATTAATATTTTGCAGCATAAAATTAGGTCATGTGACTCCATGAACACTTGCAGGTCACCCCCCCAAATGGATTTTTTCATCCCTGATTGGGGGGGGGGATATATCACATACACTGCATGAATACACAGACATATGCACTCATGCATTCATTTAAAATAAATCATTACTTGGTGTATATGTCATGTTACATCAGAACGCTATAACTAAATGTAGATCTCCTTTTGGATTACAGATATTTTCAGCATGTTGATTTATTTTTCCACATTTTAGCATCCAAACCTTTGTGGTTACATATTCTATGGAAGACGTGTAGTGGACAACATGGAGTTCCCATCAGTAGGGGGTAGCAAACCAAGTCTGACCTTTCCAGCGATACCCCTTTTAACCCCTTAGCTGCCAGTACCTCATCTTGGAGGTCATTCCTGCCTCTGGGGCCTCCCCCTTTCCACTGCAATCATCGTGCATGAGCGCAATGATTTCAGACAGGGAAATTCCCTCTAGCCAGGCAGAGAAAATCCCATGGTAGATACACAGGTGGTCCTTTGGTCCACCGTATCTCCCAATCAATACCAGGTAAAGGGTAATGTTGATTTAGTTGGAAGCGCCAGAGCAAGGCCTTTCCATAGATATCAAACATGACATGGTTATCTGCAAAATATCAAAATTATAATGCAGCACTATTGTTCTTTTTTTAAAAAAGTTTTTATTCAGTTTTCATCATACAGTTAGACAAACAAACAAACAATACAACAACTTAGGGAAAGGGAAGAGGGGATCAGGGTCATCTGCATACTGCCTAAGCGAGTTAATACATGAGGTCTATTGTTCATTTTTTAATTATAACGTGAACATTGATGCTCCAACTCACCTTCTGATTTCCCACGATGCTAGCAAGTTTGAAGGTGATTGCACAATACGTTATTACACTTTGGTTCTTTGAAAACCTAAACCGTTACACGAGCTTTAGAGCCCAGCGTAGGTCAAGTGAGGGGTCATTGGAAAGGTCAGAGTCTTGCCTTTCCAACGATACCAAATGTGTAATAGAAAAAAAGGAAAGGCTAGATTTTACTTTTTTATTTTCTCATTTCTAAGGCAGTGGCATTATGTGCATTTACTTGAAAAGTAGGGATGCACTGATACCACATTTTTGGATCGAGAACAAGTACCCATACTTTTTTAAAAGTACTCATCGATACAGAATACTGATACTTTTATTTAAGGTCATCTGACGCTTTCCAATAAATAATTTAGGATTTTGACGAAAGTCTGTCCAGTTTAGGCTTATATTGAAATGTATGGCCAGAAACCCCATTTACCCCCTGCACACACCTCATCTCAGATATATGTATACCCACTCAGATACATATATATGCAGACCTCGGACCAAACTTGCCGAAATACATATACATATGTCTATGTTACGGCTAAAGCCCTAAATGCGGTTAATCCTAGGATTACTTGGGCAATCCTGACATTACCCAGGCGTCATTAGCAAAAGTCCGAAGTGAAATTAAATTTCGGACTTTACCCGGGTAATCTGCAAAGTGTCCAGAGGCTTCTGGGTAATCCGGTTTTCTGCTCTATTTTAACCGGGTAATTCGCACATTACCCTAGTGTTGCTGAATAAAGTGTGATTTGCAACGAAACATCGGACTTTATCCGGGTAATCTGCAAAATATCCAAACGCCTCTGGGTTCTCCGCTTTTCTTGGGTTTTCAGCAGGTTACAGTTGAATGAATTCTGAGGATTACCTGGATAAAGCTGCAAACTGTTATCTGACTGAAAACAAAATTGGTTTTTTTATTTTTAATTAAATTGTATCCAGTCACAAACCCCACTACATAATCATCATGTGACTCTCTGCGTTAAATTGTCTGAAAATGTATTTTTGAAGATAAAGATATTATATAAATTGTAACCTGATATTTATTATGTTTTATAAATGATATATAAGCACATATGACACATAATAAAGATCATGTAACTCTTTAACATTCATATAAGAAACATATCCTGTTACTCTGTATATTCATTATATCCGCAATATATTTTAATGTTTGTCTTTTGCCATTCTCATTGATAATATCCATAGATAATAGTAAAATTCACTGTTACCCAAGCAGGGTTGGATGCTCTGCAGATTACTCAGGTGAAGCTGTGGATAGTCCTCAGATTACATAGGTGAAGCGTCAGACTTGCACATTATCCGGGTAAAGTGCTAATTTTGCAGCTCTTCCAGACTGTTACCCAAGGGCAGTTGGTTAGTCCTAAAATTACCCGGGTAAAGTCCGAAATTCTAATTTTTTTGCAACTTTACTCAGCGGTTTTGGGTAATGTCAGGATTACCCGGGTTTTACCCGTAACATATTACATACCCACCCATATATATATATATATACAGTTGAAACACAAAAAATTTGAATATCGTGCAAAAGTTCATTTATTTCAGTAACGCAACTTAAAAGGTGAAACTAATATATGAGATAGTTCAAGCCGTGATTTGTCATAATTGTGATGATTATGGCTTACAGCTCATGAAAACCCCAAATCCACAATCGCAGAAAATTTAGTATATCACATTTAATCAATAAAACAAGGAACAATATCGGACCTCTGAAAAGTATAAGCATGCATACGTACAGTTGTGTTCAAAATTATTCAACCCCCAATGCTGTAAAGGGTTTTAAGGAATTTAGTGTACATTTGTAATGGTATTCAGAATGAAATCCTACAAGGACTTTTTAAAGAACCATATGCAACTAAAATGACATCAATTGGTTTTGTAATACAGTAGTAAATGTTTCTTTTGTGAATTCTTCATTGACACAATTATTCAACCCCTTAAAGACTACCACTCTGAAGAACAGAGGTTCATTCAAGTGTTTTCAATCAGGTATTGAAAACACCTGTGGATGTCACGGAGCAGCAATAAAGCATAATAAGCACCAATTAGGCTAGGGTCAGACGAACGCATTTTCACGTTGTCTGTGAAAAAGTGCGTTCGAACGAGTGGACGCATTTTTTCACGGAGTACGCGATAGCGGTCATACTATGTGCATTTTTCGTCCGTGATTTTGTACGGATCATCAATAAAACACTTTGTGCATCTGGACGTTATGTAGGCTGGACATTAGTAGCGTCTGACATCTCCTAATCACACACACACACCGCTAGCGGGTGCAGCGCACTCTGTACAAGCGTACTAGCGGTTTTACGTTCTCGAAAAAATGCGTTAATTTTCCACTTGCGTTGCGCAGCCGGACTTTCGTGCGACCGTACTTCGTATATTGGCTGTCATTGCCCGTCATTTGCTGCTAGTGCGGCCGTGATTATGTGCGCCTGCACGCGCGTTCGCACTGCCTCAGTCTGACCCTAGCCTTAGGCAGCTTTAAAATGACTGTGATTCTCAGCTCCTTCTAGACATTTATTGGTGTGGTTACAAACATGGTGAAGTCAAGAGAATGGTCCAGGAAGACAAGAGAAGAGGTGATTACTCTTCACAGGAAGGGCAATGGCTATAAGAAGATTGCAAATATGTTAAACATACCAAGAGAGACCATAGGAAGCATCATTCGCAAATTCAAGGCAAAGGGCACTGTTGAAACGCTACCTGGTCGTGGCAGAAAGAAGATGCTGACTTCGACTGCTGTGCGCTACCTGAAGCGTAGAGTGGAGAAAAGTCCCCGTGTGACTGCTGAGGAACTGAGAAAAAATTTGTCAGATGTGGGTACTGAAGTTTCAGCTCAGACAACGCTATGTTTGGAGGAGGAAGAACAAGGCCTATGAAGAAAAGAACACCTTGCCTACTGTGAAGCATGGCGGGGGGGTCAATCATGCTTTGGGGCTGTTTTGCTTCTGCAGGTACAGGGAAGCTTCAGCGTGTGCAAGGTACCATGAATTCTCTTCAGTACCAGGAGATATTGGATGACAATGTGATACAGTCCGTCACAAACCCGAGGCTTGGGAGACGTTGGACCTTTCAACAGGACAATGATCCCAAGCATACCTCCAAGTCCACTAGAGCATGGTTGCAGATTAAAGGCTGGAACATTTTGTGGTGGCCATCGCAGTCACCTGACTTAAATCCGATTGAGAACCTCTGGTGGGACTTAAAGAAAGCAGTTGCAGTGCGCAAGCCTAAGAATGTGACTGAACTGGAGGCTTTTGCCCATGACGAATGGGCGAAGATACCCGTAGATCGCTGCAAGACACTTGTGTCAAGCTATGCTTCACGTTTAAAAGCTGTTATAACTGTAAAAGGATGTTGTACTAAGTACTAAGATTAAATGTCACTTGGGGGTTGAATAAAACTGATAATGATGTGAGCACAGAAAAGACATTTGTGGTTATTTCATTATAAATGTTATGTGATATTTGTCTGACCTACACGTCCCTCTTTGATTTAATTGTAAGCAAGATGACAGAATGATCAAAATCAATGTCAAACTGGCCAAAACACTCAATTTCAGTGGGGGTTGAATAATTTTGAACACAACTGTATGTACTCAGTACTTGGTTTGGGCCCCTTTTGTAGAAATTACTGCCTCAATGCGGCGTGGCATGGAAGCTTTCAGCCTGTGGCACTGCTGAGGTGTTATGGAAGACCAGGATGCTTCAATAAATCTCGGCTTGGGGCAGCGTCTTGAGGCCTACTTCGAGGCTTTGCTGGATCTCGGCCTCGCGGCTCCCTTCGCCTCTATGAGGTACCTACTGCCAGGCAGCCACCTGCTGCGAGCCACTGGGATGGAGGGCCCCCATCCTTTGGCCGCTCTGGATTGTCGGGTATAGTACAGAAAGGAAAAAGGTAAAATGGATGCCTGTAGCCATTTTGTTTTTAAAGACAGTTTTTTCTTTCAATTTTCTCTAGGTTTAGAAATGATTCAGATTTTTTTTACAGAGTTCATTCCTGGGTGAAGTCTTTTATATTTTTTTTATAAGTGCCAGACATGAAGGAATCTAGAATGTTTTTGTGTGATAATGCTAGAGTTAAGTGCTAAGACGTGTCATAATTAAATTTATTGGTCTGTCTTAAGTTTTTAAAACAAAAGATATTTTGTCTTTTGGGTATAGGAATAAGAGTTAATATCTCTGTAATATAGATTTATATTCACAAAATATATGTTTATAATCAAGGTATATTTTATTATATTTACAGTAGGAAATATGTATACTCCAATAAATATTGTAGAAAGTATATAATTGGTAAATAATAAAAATTACTAAAGAATAGATTCTGTTGAGTGAACCAGAAAATAAATCAGCTGATAGGACTCAGTAAGTAATTTTAAAAGGGAGTAGGGATATAAATTAGGTATGACAGATAGAGACACAGTGTCTAGTGACTGAGAGAAGAAGTCTTTGTTAAGTCAGATTGAACTTTGAACCGAGATAAGAATATTAAAAAGAAATGGAATTAATTAAGAAGTGCAATACTGCCCTCTAGAGGATAGTAAATATTAGATTTGATGTATTAATAATATTGCTAGTGACGTCAAATTGACTATAATAAGCGGCAATGTTGGTTGCAAATCAGTCTGAGATTCCAGCATTCAGACTCACACTGCAATGCATTACACATGACCCTCTGAGAGTCCGAGATTCCAACACTCAGACTCACACCACGATGAAGGCAGATCCCAGGACATGAGGCAATCAAGATTCTCACCAAATCTCTGACTCTCACCAAATCTCTAACTCACATGCATTGATTATCTGATATCGATAATCTTCACACATTCCAAAAATATTACATCAGGAATTCCAAGGCAGACTTATCAAAATCCAAATTGGACAGGTAATGTATGAAATTAAGGAATTAATGTAATTATATATATTTGTAGATATTCTTGCAACGTAGACTGAGATTTCTCAGATACTGGGTAACTCCAAAAATTCTAAGTATTTCTATTCTGCAGATAGAAATATGAAGAAGTGGATATAAGGATTTATTCCTAAACGAAATGTTGTAAGATTGATACCAATATATATTGAATTTGGAAATTACTGTGATTATAATTAATAAGCAAAGAATTATATAACTACAAAATAAAAAGCAAAAGATTAGAAGTTTAATTCTCGAGATTAGGGGAGGATTCACTAAATAAGTTTTTATTACTTATCATTAAATAAGCTCATCTTTTGTTGATCCATGTAGCATAGAGAGGAATATATATATCTATAAGAGCTGGCTGGTTAAACATTGTTTGCTGGGAAATGCATGTTGTATTAAGCAGAAATGTTTATTAACCATTTGTGTATTAGTTTCTAACTGATAAGGTAAATGATATTAATCATATATGCAGTTACTAACAGGAGATACATATATTGTTAAGCTAGTTTTTATATGCTGATGGATTGTGGTTTATAAATCTTTGTCTATGATATGAGATTTGAAACTTTTTTGTATACGTAATAAATATATATATATTTTTATCCGATTATTGATTATTGTGTTTTTCAAAGCAAAACACAGACAATTAAAAGAATTCAGGAGAATTTCTAAGAAATATAAATGATTGATATTTGTGTCTCGTATGGATTTCTTATGAAATAATAATCCCTGATATATTGGAGGCAACTGCCGAGATAGGTCCAGTAAGTCCAATATAGACATATTGGAGGCTTGGCTGATAAGTCCAATATATATAAACGTGTTGTATTCACGTGCAGAGATTATATCCGACAAATTGGAGGCACTGCTGAGATAGATCCAGTAAGTCCAATATAGACAAATTGGAGGCACTGTACCGAGATTGTAGTTTTTGTTTGGAATATAATTGTCAGTATTGTCTGATTAGACAGAGATAATATATATATATATTTTGACTTTTTGTTCTATTTTGACTTGTGGTTTTACGGTTGTCTACTAAACAGTGTAAAAATGTCAGAGTCAGAATCTGAGACTCAGGAAGATGTAGAAATACATGCAGATCAAATAGTAGTGATAGATGTTATGTCTTATCTAAAGGACAAGTTACACGTCACAGATGATTTATTTGATTGGATAAAAGAAATAAAATCAAATGTTTCTAGTTATGCTGATTCAATCTGGTCAGATCAATCAAATTTTCTGGAGTGTTTGCGAAAGATAAGCGCAGCCACAAATAAAAAAGACAATGAGATTTTTGTTTTAAAAATTGTGCCTGAATGCATATATTTGATCGCAGAAATGAACAACAGATTGAATAATGACAAAGAAACCAGAGACAGTTTATAAAATAAAAATTGTGATTTGCATGATACCGTAAATAAATTAACCCTTTCGCTGCTGAGGCTTTTCACACCTCTGTGCTGAGGTCATTTTTACCGGTTTTGCTCATCATGTTTAAACGTGTTTTGAAGGCTTATTTTAGTATATGACCCAGACATATTATATATCGTTCTTTCCGTCAGACTCGGTAGATTCATAATATGTCATTATTATATGTATACGTCATGACCTGTCTGTATATTATAACAAAAAATGCATTAAAATATGTATTTTCAATAATTTACAATGTGTAAAGTGTTTTTTTTCACATTTTAACATGCGAGCAATTGCGGTTATATTTTGTATGGGGTGCGCTTGTTAAAAAAATTAGAGATGGGATCTCGTTACATTTTTTTTTGGGGAAAATTACACGATTTTTAACAAACGCACCGCATACAAAAATCGTTAGTGCAGCATCATTGTTCACATTATAATTGAAATGGGAACAATATTGCTGCATTAACGAACCAAAAAAAAGAAAAAAAATGATTTTTTTTTAAAAAAAAATTTAAATATATTTTTATTTTTAATTTTTTTTTTAAAAAAAACACTTTTTTCACAGTAGTGTTTGGTATCGTTGGAACGGCCATGCTCTGGCCGATCCAATCATACCAAACTTTAACCCCTAGCTGCCACGGATCGGGAGATAGGGAGTTCATTGGAACTCCCTATCTCCACCATTGGTGGCAGTTAGGGGTTAACTCCAGGACTGACGTCATCGTGCTGTGCACGATGACGCCAGTCCTCAGGGGGAGTTCCCGGAGGCTTGGCCGACATCCAAGATGTCGGCCAGCTCCGGGAAAGGATCACGAACCGGCACTTTTCAGCGCCGATTCGTGATCCGGCTCCCCAGGGGTTAATGCCAGGTACCATTTGGAAGGGCAGGCTGTGCCCTTCCAAATGGTGCCTGGGTTAACCCCCGCAACGCCGCCGATCGGGAGGGAGAGAGGTCCGAAGGACCTCCCCCCTCCCTTTCAGGCGCCTCCTCCGCACATGCGGGGGGGGGGCGCCTGAATTAGGTGTCATCGCGCTGCCGCGATGACACCTAATTTCATCGGCGGCGGTTCCGGATGCTGGGCTGACATCGAGGATGTCAGCCCGCACCGGGGGGGCCAGCGATCAGCCGGAACCTGGCCGAACGCTGACCCCAAAGTGAGGACGCGCTCAGCGCGTCCTCCGCACAGCAGGAGCCATGTGGAGGACGCACTGAGCGCGTCCTCCGCATGGATGTGGTTAAAAGATGAGTCAGAACGAATGATAATGGAGCTCAAAGTGTGTGCAAGAGAAAAAGATCAATTGCAAGATGAGATTGTTCAATTATCCAAATTAAATAAGGAGCTGAATACAAAATTGGCGAGAATGAAACGCGAATGAGAAATTCGCTGATGAGCTACGTCAGGTTGAAACTGATGTTCGAAGGGTTAAAAATCCTTCGTTAGAGAAGTTCCCTTTGAAAGCTTTGAGTTATAACTCATCACTGATTAGGCCTGACAGCTCTATTTATCTGAAGAGCGAGAGTGAGCAGAGCGAATGTGAAAGTCAAACTAAATCTCATGATGAAAAAAGAGCGAAGCCTCTTACACAGGAGTATTTCAAATCACATCACTCTAGCCAGCCACAGCCTATTAAGAAATCTCATAAAGTTCAGGATTTAACGAAAATCGTTCATTTCTTAAAAAACTCAGTAGGTATCTTTGACCTTAAGGGATCGCCAAAAATAATAAATCATTTAAATATGTTTGAAGAAGCTTTGTCAATATTAGGAATTAATTCAGATGCTCAGAAAATTGAGTTGATCCCATGGGTCTTTAAAGGCAAACCTAGGTATTTTTTTCAGTCTTTGAAAGAATCTGGTATACGTAACTGGAGTAAAAT
>RXON01002346.1:0-17253 GCA_009667805.1 Leptobrachium leishanense
CTAAAAAGATTGCTAATGCTTCACATGCAGTTTTCACCGCAGAAGTAGAAACTCTTGGTGTAGCGGACATACAGACTGAAGTGATGGCTTTGAAAACTCTGTCGAAAATGATAGAGTTGATGACGTTGCTGTCTTCTAGGATTGCCGTACCTGAGGAGGGAGAGGCAGTGCAGAGTATTCCTGCTGGAGAATCCTCTGGGTCATTGATCTGCTACAACTGTGGGGGGGTTGGCCACTATCGATGTGACTGCCCCAGCCCACCCAAACCGCGAAGAGGACAGACGTTTCTAGCAGATATACGAATGACAAGAGCGGCTGTGGTTCCTAACAAGGGGTTTTCAAATGAGGCGCAAGAAGAAAATGTGCCCACACGCTCGAGGAAAAGCTGTTTCGGCTGCAGGGAAAAGGGTAATTTCAGGGCTCAGTGCCCAAAATTGAGACCCATAAAGAGATCGGTCGAAGAACTCCTGAAGGCCTTGAAGGAGCAGTCGCCTGTCTTGCAAGGGGAGAATCTTAGAGGACCCCGGTTGAATGAGCAAACTGGGTCCCCACCTTTTACTACAGCGGAGAAGTTCCCTGACAAGTTGATAGGTCCTTCGTCCATCATCCCGGTCCAAGTGGAAGGGGTCTACACAAAGGCTCTTCTAGATTTCAGGTGCTCAAGTAACTCTGATTTACCGAGATTTCTATCAGAAACATTTGAAGCATATACCCTTGAAGAAGTTGAAGGATCTTGAAATCTGGGGTATGGGGACTGAGAGGTTTCCCTATGATGGATATCTACAGGTGAAGCTGGAATTCAGTTCAGCGACCGTTGGATAACCAGCAGTATGTGACACGTTGGCCATTGTGTATCCTCGTCCCTCGGGAACTAATCGAAGTTCTATGATAGTGGGGACGAACACTGACTTAGTGAGATGTTTTCTAACCCCGCTGAGGAAGGAAGAGAGTCTTGCTCCCAAGAAGGCACACTCGATGTCAAGGCCGGTATGTCAACGGATGGTCAAAGAACAGAGAGCCCCTGCAGAAGTGAGGCGGCTGAGGAAAGCGGAAGGAACAGAGAAGGTTATGCAGTCCAGAGAAGTCCCCGAAATAATCTCTGGAAGAGTTTTGAAACGGACAAGTTTGAGAGTTTCCGACAGCGTATGTAATGTGACTGACTCTTCAGTAAATTTGAAGGCACGGATGTCAATCGGGCAAGTGGCTTCTGTTAAGCACCTCTCCACTACTGATCTAGGGGGGAAGTGAATAAAGTGATTCAAGCTGAAAGGAGCATCTTTAGGGTAGAACCGATCTCGTTCAAGCGGAAGAAGCGGGTTCATTCTCCAATACTCAAGTCGAAAAATTTGTTCTCCAGGTACGAGTTTGACGTGGGATGCGCTAAGAGCACTAAACACTGCATTCGTCTCCAGGATGATAAGCCTTCTCGAGAAAGGTCAAGGCAAGCTTCATCGAGAGATCTAATTGAACTGAAAAGAACCCAAGGAATGGTTGGAACAGAGGAACTGATTGAGCCAGAACCAAAACGTTCTGTTCGACCGCCCCAGAGACTCACCTACGACTCACCAGGACATAGCACTGAAGAGGCTGTCACCACAGTGCGACGGTTGCCCGAAGTGTCTGCTATGTTAGCTGAGGTAGTCCAAAGCATGAGTCAACTTGAGGAAGTGTGTCTAACCCATTGTATGCTTGCTGCTGAGCCTGTATATGTTGCCTAATATGTGTTGAAATGTAATGCAACTGTTGTACCTCCTTGGAGGGACCCAATAGTTCTAGGAGGGGGAGAGTGTAGCGCTGGTTTTAAAATCCCCTGCCATGTAGTACTTATTTTTGGCCACCGGAGGGAGACAAGCGCGATGTGAGACACTCAACATTGGGACTACATTTCCCGGCATGCTTTGGGAGGGGAACAGGAAGTGGGTGGGAGAGAGACACTGATATCTGGAGCCTCGTGGAAAGAGCTGGCAGAGCGCGCCAGGGAGTGAGAGGAGCAAGACGCAGACGCAGTGCAGCAGAACGAGACAGTGACTAGGCCGGAGTGCAGGCGACCTGACAGAGATAAAGACCGGGTTATTCAGCCTTATCAGAGGAAGACCCAGTGATTCACCAGACTACCCACGCTGATATTGAGGAAGCTGGAAGACCCCGAGTTAGGAGTACCGCAGATCGATCGGACAGGGAGAGCAGGCGGTGAGCTGGACATCTTGCGGCAGGTGCAGAAAGCCAGACAGCGGATCCAGTAACCAAGAGAACCCCAGTCAACATCGAGCGGAGAGACGTCCTGGGTAGAGCAGAGCATCAAGTATCTAGCGGATGGGTGAGAGGCCTTCCAGGCCGTTGTGAATATAGAAAGCATGCTGCTGTTTGTTTCCAAAACCCACAGGGCCCAAACTTGGCTAGTCGAAGATACCTCATAAATAACTCACTGGCCAGTTGAATATTGTACCCGGGTACCATCACACACACACACACCTACATCCTTGGGAGATAACCTGTACGGGACTCACTCCTCAACCACAAAAGGGGGTTACAGATATATTTTTGGTTCTTTTCCGCTGCGCGTTTCTCGAATTATGAAGCCTTGTATTTTCTTTTCCGCTGCGCGTTTCACGCATTACGAATTACTGTAAATATATCTACGTATACCGTGTTATTCATTATATGCCATTTATTCTAGTAAACTATATAATTTATAAAATCCACGACGGTGCTGGAGTATATTTATTCCCTAGTGCGGGGAGACTGACCCGAGGTTCAATTTCAGCGGCTCCTCCGGGAGTGAGCGCTACATGTGCTTATATATCATTTATAAAACATAATAACCATCAGGTTACTCTTTATATAATATCTTTATCTTCATAAATTAATTTTCGGACAATTAATGCACAGAGTTACATGACAGTTATTTAGTGTGGTTCGTGACTGTGGATACAATTTCATTAAAAAATAACAACAAAATAGTGTTTTTTTTATCAGTCAGGTAACAGTTTGCAGCTTTATCCGGGTAATCTTCGGAAATCAGTCATCTGTAACCGGCAGAAAAGCCGAGAATCCAGAGGTGTTTGGATACTTTCCAGATTACCCGGATAAAGTCAGATGTTTCATTGCACATCACACATTATCCAGCAACACTAGGGTAATGTGCAATTTACCCGGGTGAAACAGAGCAGCAAACCGGGATACACAAAGGCCTCTGGATACTTTGCAGATTACCCGGATAAAGTCCGAAATTTAATTTCACTTCGGATTTTTGCTAATGACGCCTGGGTAATGTCAGGATTAAATAATCGGATAATCCTAGGATATAGAGACTGTATATATAAAACACGCACAATTCAGAGCACTCCACACAAAGATTTAAACACACCTAATTTAGGGCCACATTACTAGAGTGGAGCTGTTCGGTTCGGAGTTCGATTCGAACATCGCCTGTTCGCGAACTATTAACATTTCAGTGTGTTCGCCGCATGTTTGCCCACAATGCACCACAATGGACCACAATGCACTTTTCCACTGGCCTGAAGATTAAAATTGGCTACAGCCTTGCACCTGACCACAGGTCAGGTGCAAGACTATGCCAATCACGGCTCAGAGTCCTGATTGGGCAAATTTTACCCAATCATGGGCTCACAGAGCTAAGTCCCACAGCACACTATATAAGGCGTCCCTTGCAGCCCCAGCACGTGTTTTTTCAGAGGAGATTGTTCTGTTAGCGTGTGTTCTCACTGCCAGTCTGCCACCAGCTATTGGGGGGGTTCTCACTTCTACAAAATATCTGGGAATTGTTCTAATCTGTGTGTTCTCACTGCCACCAACTATTTTGGGGGTCTCATTTCTACAAAATATCTGGGAATTGTGGTAATCTGTGTGTTCTCACTGCCACCAACTATTTTGGGGGTCTCATTTCTACAAAATATCTGGGAATTGTTGTAATTTTTGTGTTCTCACTGCCACCAGCAATTGTGGGGTCTCATTTCTACAAAATATCTGGGAATTGTTGTAATCTGTGTGTTCTCACTACCACCAGCAATTTTGGGGGCCAGTCATTTCTACAAAATATCTGGGAATTGTTCTAATCTGTGTTCTCACTGCCACCCATCAGGGGGTTTCACTGATTTAAAGTAGGTTTCTGGGAATTGTAATCTGTGTCTTCTCACTGCCATCTATCAGGGGGTCCCACATACTTCTATCAGATTTCTGTGCATTGTAATCTGTGTCTTGTCACTGTTGCCAGCTATCAGGGGGTCCTATCAGGGGGTCTCACTGACTTGTAGGTGGTTTCTGGGAATTGTAATTTGTGTCTTGTCACTGCCACCCATCAGGGGGTCTCACTGAGTTATACCAGAGTTCTGGAAATCTTTAATCTTTATACCAGAGTTGAATCAGAGTTCTGCAGCATATCTCCAATTTTTGTAACAGAGTTGAATCAGAGTTCTGTATATATTTAATCTATATATCACTCACCATGTCAGAAAGACCAAAAAGGATAGGCAGACGCTCCCAGGCACAGATAAGAGGGCAAGCAGCCTCTGTGTCGGGAGGCTGTGCCTCTGGTCGTCATGGACATGGTGCATCCTCTGCAGGGGCACGCTTGTCTTTTCTAACTGGTGCTGGCCGTTTTAAGCAGCAGCAACATACAGAGGATTTGGTGGATTGGCTAACCAGGCCATCCTCATCCTCCCAGTCCTCTGCCAGCCAGGCTTGTAGTGCTTTACAGTCCACCTCAGCTGCCAAAGCATCTAATGCAGCCTCCATGTCCACAGCTACTCCTGCCTTAGCCTCACTATCACACACGGAGGAGTCAGCTGAATTGTTTGACTACAATGACAGTGACATGCTGCTTGAGGATGCGCAGCAACTACAGTGCTCTGATTCAATCTCTGAGGTTGAGGAAGGGAGTATAATCAACCTAGAGGAAGGGGGTGCCAGTGACACAAAAATTAACTGGCACTCATGTTGCCCCGGCGGCTGCAGCATACTGCCAAGTTGGCTCCAGTGATGAGGAGATAGGGGGTGATGACAATGATGATGAGGTCCCTGACTTCACCTGGGTGACTGATCGAACAGAGGAGTCAAGTGAGGAGGAGGAGGCACAACAAACACGAGGCACAATGTCCTCTATGACCAACCGTAGCACTAGCCAGTCCAAGGCATCAGATGTCAGAGCTGCTCAGGAGCAGAGCGCTGTTGTCTCAAAGCACACATACAGGAACTCTGCTGTCTGGGAGTTCTTTAAGAAATGTGCCGCAGACCGCACCGTTGCTATTTGTAATCTATATCAGATGAGGCTCAAGCGTGGGAAAGACACCGGACGCCCTGGGTACCACGTGCTTGAGGCGACATATGACCACCTGCCACGCATCCAGTTCGGTGGCTGCATGGCTCCAGTTAGGTTTCCTTGTTCCATCACAGCTTGGATATCATTGCAGACTTTTAAAAGGGCGGTTGTAGTTGAGTGATTTGGATGAAAGCTGGATTGATCTGGGGTTAAGTAGTTCCAATATTGATAATAATCACGTAATTGTGTGTAGACGCATTTTTCCAAAATTTTTGACATTACAGGGAGCAACGATATCGGACGGTAGTTGGATACCAAAGTACTGTCACCACTTTTATGGATAGGTACCACTCTCGCAGTCTTCCAGAGTTTGGGTATGTATCCAGTCGCCAGTGATTCATTGATTAGGGTTGCGACAGGATTTGCGATTTGCCCGGTGCACTGATTTTCAGCAGCATTGCTGGTATTTGATCAGGTCCAGGCTGGTATTTCATTTTTTGCTTACGGAAAAGTTTAGTAACGACACTGACAGGCACTGGTCTAAAACTGAATTCCTGTCTGATACAGGGACTTTGCACAGTTGGAGGGGCCTGACCGGCATGAGGCCTTTCTGATTGCATGTAATTTATCAAAGTGGTGGCGCATTCAACAAAATAACCATTAAAGGCATTTGCTACATCTAGGGGGTGTTGCAGGGTTTGGTTATTTACTTTGACAGCAGTCAGCTGGGAGTGGACTGGGTGCTTGTATGTTACTTATGGTTCTCCAAAAGTTTCTAGGGTTTGATATGTTATTGTTTAGATTTTCATTGATGTAATGGGCTTTAGACATTTTTGATTGTTTTGTGCATTCATTCCGGCATTTTTGGTACTCGTAGTGATCGTTCATGGAACCAGTACTCTTGAAATTTGACCACAGTGAATCTCTAAGCTGGTACATTAGTGTAAGATCAGCTGTAACCCAGGGGAGATGGGTTCCTTTTACTCGCACTTTACGCAGCGGGGCATGGGAATTCCAGACTTGCAGGAGCTCAGACTGAAAGTATTCAATTGCACAGTCTAGGTCTGGGATTAGGTTTAGTCTGTACCAGGGGAGAATAAATTTCTTGAAAGACCTGGTGGTTATTACCTTTGGGGGAGATTTCATGGCCTTTATTTTGCGCACGTAGTACACTAGACAGTGGTCTCTAAAGCTATTAGCGAGAACACCTGCCTCCTGTATTCTATCAGGAGATGAGGAGAGAATCCAGTCCAACAAGGTATGGTTAGGGCTTTTCATATTAATGCGAGTGGGGGAGGAGATTAATTGAGTTATCTGCAAACTTTTAAACAGTGAGCAGTGTTTATTGTTTTTAGGATTTAGCCAATCTGTATTAAAATCGCAGAGGACCAGCATTTCACTTTTTTGGTTTTGGGCAAGTAGGTTATTAAGGATTTGAGATATGTCAGAGAGGGAGCGCACTGGAGAGCTCGGTGGGCGACAGAATCCAGCAACAATGATTGATTTACTGAATGGAATCTCAATTAAACCAGAGAGGAAATCAAAGGTGACAGAGGAGCTAGAAGTCTGTAAGGGGGTGAACTTTATGGACTCCTCAACATAAATAACAATTCCCCCTCCTCTCTTTGCTCTGTCCTTTCTATAACATGAATACCCCTGTATTGATATGGCAGAGCCTGGTACTTTTGGGGTTAACCATGACTCTGTGAGCACAATGATTTTGGATTTGTGATAGCAACACCATGCCTGAACTATATATCCTGCCATGTCATTGACTCCAACCTCCACTGACAGGGATGATGCTACAGTAATGGATGTACCAGGTCCTTCCTCACAATGTGACAGCATCCCATCAGCTGAAGATTTACGCAGTCAGATTACGTTGCCCCAGCTGCTGCAGTGTAAGAAAAAATATAGTCCCAACCATCCCCAAGCACAGCATCTAAATGCCACCTTAGCAAAATTACTCGCTTTCCAGCTGCTGCCTTTCCAGCTGGTGGACTCTGCTTCCTTCCGTGAATTTGCTGAATGTGCTGTACCACAATGGCAGGTTCCAAAATGCCATTACTTTTCACGGAAGGCCATTCCAGCACTATACCAGCATGTGGAAGACAATGTTATGGAGTCATTGGGAAAGGCATTCAGCAGCAAGGTGCATGTGACTTTAGACACGTGGTCCAGCAAGCACTGACAGGGCCGTTACCCAGTGTGCCATGAAGGAAATGTAACACTGATAGCCCATCTTGGATCCCTCCCAGCTGCAAAGTGCTGGAGCTTGTTTATCCACCACACCTCCAGAAAGCTGCTTGTATGAGGTCTGACTGCTCCACCACCACCTCTCCCTCCTCCTCCTACTCCTCCTACTCCTCCTACTCCTCCTACTCCTCCTACTCCTCCTTCTCTCTGTCTGGCGAAGTGGCAGTTAAACCGAGTTTAAGTGGCAGGGGCTACACAATGGCTCAAGCAAAAAGATGCTGTACTGTGCTTGAGCTGGTTTGTTTAGGGGACAGGAGCCACACCGGGCCAGAAATTCTGTCAGCTCGGCAGGGGCAGGTGCAGAGATGGTTAACACCACGCCAGCTTCAGCTGGGAATGGTCGTCTGTGATAATGGCAGCAACCTTCTCTCTGCCCTACGCCAGTGTAAGTTGACGCATGTACCATGCCTAGCACACGTCCTAAATCTGGTGGTACAGCATTTCCTAACCAGGTACCCAGGGCTGGCAGAGCTTTCAGCCAGGCCAGAAAGGTCTGCAGCCACTTCAGACAGTCATTCCTAGCAAGTGTTCGCCTGGCAGAAATTCAAAGAGAATTACACCTTCCCACAAACCGTCTGATCTGTGACATGCCCACCAGGTGGAACTCAACATTAGCAATCCTGCAGCGTCTGCTCAAGCAGCAGAGGGCCATCAACGAGTACCTGTGTGAGTATGGCACAAGGACAGGTTCAGGTCAACTTGTGTTTTTTTTCCCCCGCAGTGGCTGATGATCAAGGATGCATGCACTGTACTGTCACCATGTGAGGAGGCAGCGAGGATGTTGAGCAGGGACAGTACATGCATCAGTGACACAATTCCTTTAGTTTTCCTGCTGGAGCGCAGTCTGCGGGGAATTATAGATGTGGCTCTAGAGACAGAGCAGCCGGAGGATGAGGAGGCCTTCCCTAGCTCTCAAGGCCCCATTCTTTCTGCAGACAGCATCCCAGCGGGTCCGCCTCAGATCAGACGGGAGGAGGATGAGGAGGAGGAGGAATATTTAAGTAGTGGGGTCATTGAAGGTGGGGATTCCTCAAGGGAGGGTTTTGTGTGCCCAGGAACCCAAGGACTAGTACATGGCTGGGAGGAGGAAGTGCACGATGGGGTCATACTCATTGACCAGGAAGACTCAGAAGCTAATGCCACCTCCAACCTACGCTGCATGGGCTCCCTTATCCTGCAAAGCCTGGAAAAGGACCCCAGGATTCGTGCTATCAAGGAGAGGGATCATTACTGGTTGGCAAGCCTTCCGGATTCACGATACAAGGGTAAAGTTGCAGAGCTCATCCTGCCCGCACAGAGGGAGCACAGGATGAAAAAACTTGAGGACGCTCTAAAGCGACACTTGTGTAACACCTTTCCAGGCACTAGTAGGTTACCAAGTGATGACAGAGGTGCTTCTGAGGCTGCGGATGATCAGAGGAAGAGCTGTGAAGGTTGGGGCCAAATGACTGATGCCTTTTTTTATTTTTTTTAGTCCACGACGCCCAGGGACGTCAAATATAGGCACCCATTGCCAGCGTCTACACCGTATGGTGCAGGACTACCTAGGGGCAAGGGCAGACCTGGATAACTTTACAGCAGATGATCCACTGGCTTACTGGGTGTTGAGATTGGATCACTGGCCAGAATTTAGCCAATATGCTCTGCAGCTACTAGGTTGCCTTTCATCCAGCATGCTTTCTGAAAGGACGTTCAGTGCCGCTGGAGGTTATGTCACAGACAAAAGAGTGCGTCTGTCCACCGACTCTGTAGACCAGCTGACATTTATAAAAGTGAATCAGTCCTGGATCAGCAGCTAACAATCCCCTGATGCTGACGTAACTGAATAGATCGGGGATCTCTTCTGCATACCCAAAACCTCCACCACTGCACTCTTCCACAATACCACAAAGGGGTTACGGTGGGAAGGCACTTGCTGCCACCAAAGGCACAATATTTGGATGCACTGCCACTGACGTCTATACCAGATTCATATCATTTTAATATTGGACCGCAGGGTCCACAGCTGCACTCTTCCATAATACCACAGAGGGGTTACGGTGTGAAGGCACTTGCTGTCAGTGCCACCAAAGGCACGATATTTGGGTGCACTGACACCTGTACCAGATTCATATAATTTTAATATTTGACCGCAGGGTCCAACCCTGCACTCTTCCACAATACCACAGAGGGGTTACGGTGTGACGGCACTGTTGGCGACACTACAGGCCAAATTTTAAAGCACCTATTGTTACTTTCATCCAAAGCGTGCATAAGTTTCAGCATAATTTAGTCAAAAAAATTACTAAACTTGTTCTGCGTGTCCTAAAACGTCTCCTCTTTTCATACAGACTGCCGCCCCAAGCAGTTGTTTATGAACAGATTAAAGGAAAACCATTTACCGTCATTTGAAATGTCATTTTTTTGGTTTTAAAATGTTTCTATACATCCTACAAATCCGCCACTTCACGGGCAGGTTATGGGGACCTCCTAGGCACGATATTTGAAGGAATTTTTTGTTTTTATTCTTAACCTATATTTCATGGAAAACTCACTGTTCCTTTAAAAATGTTTTTTTTAAAAACTTTTTGTCCTTGTTTCCTGTGCACCAGGGCACTACCCAGACCCCACATACACCTTTTATTTTTAAATATCTTGCATATATGCCCTCTTGAAGGGCACTCTAAAAATCGAACTTTCGAGTCCCATTGACTTGCATTGAGTTCGGTTCGTGTTCGAGTTCGAACTCGAACTGTTGAAATTGTTCGAGTTTGAATGCGAACCGAACACGGGGGTGTTCGGCTCATCACTAATTATGCCCACAGGGCTAAAACTTTGGGGGCACCATTTGCAGCCCAAAAGAAAACTAAATTAATTTGCAGCAAACAAATTTAATTTGCTTTGGGGCTGCAGATTAGCATATCAAGATATCTCCATATCGGGGCACCAGATGGTGCCTTTGAAGTCCGAGATAACTTGATCGGTAGTGAAGGGGTTAAGGGATAGTGCTGATTTTCTTTGTATTAAATATATATATCTATGTATAATACACCAGGAAGGCAGCTCTCATCATTTTCTAAACTTGACGGACAGGTGCTTCTCTTGACAAATATACACAAATTACCAAGAGGTGAGCACTGCATTACAAAAATGACACCTTTACATATATATGATGGTAAGTCTCATTGACAATTTAGAGTATAAAAATAACAAGATCTATCGTGTTTTTAACCTTGAAAAAGGCCTATATGTAGGCCGAAATGTTGTTTTTCTTCTTTTAAGGTATCTTGGAATAAATCTTATCTTTTATTGAAGACCTCGTGTGTGGCCCGCTTCTCTGGAGTTACCTATATGCAATACTTGGGTTAGTAGCACCAAGGCTGAATCAAACAAGAATATTTCTGAAGTGTGTGCAGAACCTCATGGATTTGTCTATATATATATATATATATATTATATATATATATTGTGATACAGCCACTGACACATGGATCAGTGCTTCAAGTTTTTCCTTATTGAGCAGCCATGGTACTTGCAGGATACACAATAAGAAAGAAAATAAAGCAAATATAAATCAAACACTCCTTATGCAGAGGCTGACTATACAATTGGGCAGCTAAGCTACTTACCAATAAGCATAAATGAAATGTACTTTCCTTTGGGTTCCGGATTTTGCTTCCTTCCCTGCTGCACTGAGTACCAAGACTGCTCTCTCAGAGGGAACCATAGCTCCTATAAGGGCAGGGCAATCTTAATCAGGCAACAGTTGACAATTAAACCTACAGGGGAAAAGGGCTGTTTCCGAATGCGCGGGAACGGTGTTCCCTCACTGCTCCTGCAGCGGGAATGTTGAGGGAACACAGGTTCCCACTGTGGCCAGACAACATTTATCACTGGGGCTGCTAGTGGAATGCATTACCAGCCCTTTCGACTGGCCGTGTGTTCCCCGAGCGATGCATCCTCCCTCTCACAGTCGTCTTCCTGTAAAGGCTGTGACACGGCTGCAGGCAAGATTTCGCGAGAGAGCATCACAGCCTTCAGAAGCCGGCGGCCGCATGAAGGAGCACGCTGGAGCTTGTGGGTCACCACCTTATCCTGAGGTCTGACAGAGTGTTGATGCCTGGGTACATATAATTCTGCGGACTGCTGGCTGGGTACATATAAATCTGGGGTCTGTGCTGGCTGATATATTCAATTCTGGGGTCTGCTGGCTGGATATATATAATTCTGGGGTCTGTGCTAGCTGGATATTTATATAATTCTGGGGTCTGTGCTAGCTGGATATATATATAAATAATTCTGGGGTCTGTTGCTGGATGTATATAATTCTGGGGCTCTGTGCTGGCTGGATGTATATAATTCTGGGGGTCTGTGCTGGCTGGATATATATAATTCTGGGGTCTGTGCTGACTATATATATATATACAATTCTGGGGTCTGCTGGATATATGTAATTCTGAGGTCTGTGGTGGCTGGATATATATAATTCTGGGGTCTCTGGCTGGATATATATATAATTCTGGATTTTGTGCAGGGTAGATATATATATATATGTATATATATATATAGAGGTCAAAAATAGGACGTACTCCAGGGCTTAGGTGAAAAAAAGTTAAAATCGATGATTTATTCAAAATACATTTAAAAATGTGTGCTCATTGGCACTCGCGAGTGCCAATGGGCACACATTTTTAAATGTATTGAATAAATCATCGATTTTAACTTTTTTTCATCTAAGCCCTGGAGTGCATCCTATTTTTGACCCCTGTACCATACTATTGGATTTTTTGCACCCAAGTAATACCATTACCAACGTGGTTTATGCAGGTTGCCACCGGTTTTTGTATATATTTATATATACATATATATTTATGAAGGTCTGTGCTTGCTGGATATATATATATATATATATATATATAATTCTGGAGTCTGCTGCTGGAAATATATAATTCTGGGGGACTCTTGCTGGCTGGATATATAATTCGGGGTCTGCTGGATGGATTATATATAATTCTGGGGTCTGTGCTGGCTCTGTACATATAATTTTGGTGTTTGTGCTGTAAGAAGAAGGTAGAGGGTGATCCTCCAATGAATTAAAATCACTTAGAGGTGCACGTTAAATGAACAAATAGTATCTGAATCAATTTACGCACATCAAAAAACAAGATCGTTATCACCGTTCCATGGATGCCTTGGACCTGGGGTATGATTTCCTCCACAGCCGGTGCACTTCAGGAACAAATCAGCCAAGACCAAAGTTTCTCCAGTCAAAGGATTTTATTAATAAAAATAAAAATAAAGATAAGACTGCTCACGCTCGACGCGTTTCATCAAAAGACTTCATCAGGAGAAATATGTGCAGTCATAAGTACATGGTTAAAAAATAAAAGTGTATAGAAATCAATTCTGAACATCGCCATTTTATAATCACATTAGAAACATAGAAACATAGAAAGATGTCGGCAGATAAGAACCTTTCGGCCCATCTAGTCGCCCAATTACATGGATACTTTACCTGGATTTATCTTTTGTTTAGGATAGCCTTATGCCTATCCCATGCTTGCTTAAATTCAATTACTGTTTTGGCCTCTACCACTTCTACTGGAAGGCTGTTCCATGTATCCACCACCCTCTCAGTAAAATAATGCTTCCTGATGTTACTTTTTAAACCTTTGCCCCTCTAATCTAAGACTATGTCCTCTTGTTTTGCTACTTTGTTTCCTTTTAAATATACTCCCTTCCTCTACCTTGTGGATTCCTTTACGTATTTAAATGTTTCTATCATATCTCCTCTGTCTCGTCTTTTTTCCAAGCTGTACATGTTAAGATCATTAAGCTTTTCTTGGTAACTTTTCTCCTTCAAGCCGTACACCATTTTAGTAGCCCTTCTCTGAACTCTCTCTAAGATGTCTATATCCTTCTGGAGATACGGTCTCCAGTACTCCAGTACATTCATTAACATAATTGGTCAATTAAACCCCAAACAGCCCTCCCTTATTCATCACAATCACATCAGCCTCGTTCCCATGGTGTCTTCTCCCTCCACCGAAAACATGGTGCCCAGAATCCCACTTCCTCCACGGTGTCTGCCCGCCTATTTCCTTGATGATGTATTTCTCATGCGACGCCTTTAGTTTAACAGCGCATCCATGTCACAGCATTTTTCTCTAGAAGACCCAGCGTGTGTTTTCTCCGTATTCTTCTTGCGCTTGCACAGGTGTCCATGTTTTCATACCAGACTGGGAAGACTGAATAGTCATCTTTTATTCCATTTTAATTCTAAAATCTCCTAATAAAAACAAAAACATATATTTCCCCGATATACGGGTTTTATGTCAATAATTACTCTTTTGACATTTAAACATTGATCAGGCACAGAAGTAATAAAAATATATTTTTTTATTATTTTATTATTTTCTTTTGTGTTTTTTTGTTTTTTTTTTGTAACAACCAGCAAACATATAACAGGGTCAATTAATTATTCATATAAAACAGCAAATATCCATATCCTCATTTAACCCTTCAGGAGCCATACACCTAAGTGTATGGATCCAATAAGATTCTCTTTGAGCCAACCTTTTGCTTCTATCCCCTCCTCTCCAATATGGTTCAATTCTCATCCAGACCTCAGCAATAAAAAGCAAAATAAAATAGCTTTACAAACGGAGCATAAAATAAAATGAAATGAGGGCCCTACAGGGCCTCACATAGACATCCAAATGGGTTTTTCCACTCCAGCGGCTCTTACAAGGGGCACCCCAACTTCAATTTACCTCTCTCGGGGTCCTAACACCATCCGGAGGCAGGATGGCACCTCCAAAGGCCCAGCGGCAGCTTGAAGGGACCCGGACCAGCAGATCTGAGAAAGGCCGCAAAATTCAAGATGGCGGCTCCCCGATATCGGGCTCCTCTCTCTCTGGCCTGGACTTGGAGGAACAGGATGCGGATCTCCTCTCTAACACGTCCCCAGCATCTGAGAGGGCAATGCATGATATGCTCCAGGGACTCCGCACTACCCTCCAGGCTGACTTCAAAGAGGCGCTGCAGGAGCTGCGCCGTGATGTTCAGGATCTGGTGAGCGTACTGACAACCTTGAGACCAAATCTGATGATATTTGTCTTGCTCATAATGACCTTGTGGACAGACACCAGAATCTACAAATCGCACATGATGCGCTGGCCACCAAAGTTGCTGACTTAGAGGACCGCTCACGCAGAAACAACATGCGAATCCGTGGTGTCCCGGAGGCGGTGGTCCTGGCTGATCTCCCGGCATATCTCATGGAGGTCTTTCAACTTTTACTCCCATCGGCCTCTCTCCAGGACTTACTCCTAGACCGCGCTCATCGACTGCCCAAAGCGAAACATCTTTCACCGGATGTTCCCCGAGATGTTATCGTCCGAGTTCACTTTTATCATATTAAGGAGTCCTTAATGTCTGCGGCTAGAAAAGGCCCGACCTTGCCTACTCCGTATGCTAACTTGCTACTGTTTGCGGATCTATCAGCGATGACCCTGGCGAAGAGGCGCGAATTCCTCCCCTTGACGAAGCTCTTGAGGAACCACGAGGTGGCTTACAGGTGGGGTTTCCCGACCAAATTGCTTATATGGAGAGAAGGGAGGCTGCATGCTATCACCAACATCCCGTCGGGCATGCTGCTCCTGCAAGAATGGGGGTTTGTGAAGGAGTACACCCCCCCTCGCGTGGTAACTACATCTCCACTTAAAGTTTCGCCAGAGTGGCACCGCGTCAAGCCAAAATGAAGGCGCCCTATGTCTGGGCCTGTACTGATATCGTTCTCCTCTGCCCAGCTGATCCCGGCTGCTTTCTGCTTCTTCTTAGTTGTTGGAGAGACCCACTACTTCACAGAGAACCGAGCTCCCTCACCCCCCTGTTGGTGGCTCATAATTGACACGATCTTATTGCTCTGGATATTTTGCTTGTTTTTTTCTCTGGTACGCCAGGGATACCCCCCGGTGGGTGTTTACTTCCCTGAGATTCTACCTCGCATTTTTTCACCACGGCGAGTTACACCTCTTTACACTGCGGGCTCGCAGTGTTTTTTTTTGTTACTGAATTTTTTTTTAATTTCTCTTTCCCCTATTTTGTCCTCCTTTTTTTTCTTTTTTTTTTTTTTTTTCGGTTCGTCTGGTCTAATATTCCCTCCAGTTCTCCTGTTGTACGGTCTTTTGGACGAACGCTTCTTCTTTATGGGGGACTGTCTGCATTGGGGGTTGGGAGGGGATGGGAACGCTTACCAACGGATGTTTCCCAATATATGATTGATGGGTTCCCCTGAACTGAAATTTTTCTCCTTAAACGTTAGAGGTTTGAATGTTCCTTTTAAAAGACACTGTCTTTTCCGAGATTTGCATAAATATAAACCTGCGGTAGTGTGCTTACAGGAGACACATTTTCGGTCTCACGATGCCCCCGTCTTCGGTCTCAGATGTACCCTGAAGCTTATCACTCTATGTCTCCAACCAAATCAAGAGGAGTCTCCATCCTCTTCCATAGAGATTGGTTGTTTCAGGTTGCATCTCAACACCAGGACAAGGAGGGGAGAATGTTGATATTGATTGGCTCTTTAAATGATGTTCCGGTGACTATTGTTAATTTGTATTTCCGAATGTTAATCAGTTGCAGTTCCTCAGGAAAGCCCATAAAAAAATTCAGTCTCTTAGCCAAGGCGCGGTGTATATCTGTGGCGACTTTAATATGACTCCCTGCCCCATGGTTGACTGCCAGTCCTCTGGAAGCCGCCTCCCCTCTCAAAAAGCGAAGTCTCTTGGCCGACGCTTCACTGATTTTCTGCAATCTGTTGACCTGTATGATGTCTGGCGCATCTCCCACCCCCAGACTAGGGATTACACTTTTTATTCCCAGGTGCATTCCTCCTATAGCAGAATCGATTTATGCCTTATACACCGGACTATGGTCCACCATCTCTTAGATGCTCACATAGGACCCATGACATGGTCTGACCATGCTCCCTTGATTCTGTCCTTCCGGGCTCATTTTCCGGCTCGAGGTATGGGCTCGTGGCGTTTAAATGATTCCTTAATTGTGGACCCGGCTGGGAGGATGGGGCAGCATCGGTTCTTGAGGACTACTTCAGATTGAACACTTCGGAGGAGGTGGCGATCTCCTCTGTGTGTCAGCTCACAAAGCGGTTATCAGGGGTCATTTCATTAAACAGGGGGCTTATAGAAAGAAACAGTATACTCTTAAAAACATCAACTCTCTTACAACGAATCTCCTCCTTAGAATCCCAAAATAAGATTAAGCCGACCCCATCGACTGCATCCCAATTGGTTTCCTTGCGGAGAGAGTTGGAGCACTTAAACCTACAGGCTATGGAACGATCCCTACGCAAATTAAATTACACTTCCTATACCCAAGGTAACAAGGCGGGAAAGTTACTGGCCTCTAAACTCAGGGCAAGACGCGTTCAAACTAAAATCACCCATATTGAAAGCTTAGGGGGACAAATAGTGCGTAATCCAGCGCTGATAGTCTCAGAATTTGCCAACTATTATAGCTCTCTTTACAATCTCAAACTTGACTCGGCCATTTCACCGCCCTGCTCGGCAGAGATTTCTACCTTCTTAGCAGAAGCGCAATTGCCGACATTACTGCCCCATCAGCAAGCTGACTTACTAACTCCTTTCTCTGAGGAGGACGTCTACAAAGCAATCCGGGCTCTCCCGAAGGGTAAAGCACCCGGCCCTGATGGCTTA
>RXON01002347.1:0-17453 GCA_009667805.1 Leptobrachium leishanense
TAGACTATTTACTGCAATCGGTTGCAGTGGTGCTCATTATCCTTTTGTATCTGCAGTGGAACAACACAGTCTATGATTTGGATGAGCACCGTGGGAGTTAAAGTCTGATAACAAGCCAGTCATTGAAAGTTAGGAACCAGTGAAATAAAGACTATTCAAGGATTTACTTAATCATGCAGCTCTAAGCTTTATTAAAAATTTCATCCAAACATAATACATATTTTATGAAAATGGATATTATGTTTCTATGTTTTTCTGGCATAATCTCATTTAGATGTGAATTAGAATTTGGTTTTACAAAGCCACCTTTTGAAGAGAGCCTAATTGGACCCAGTCTGCACGCAAAGAACTTCCTTGTTCTCAATTTATGCCTGGGATTACCATTTAAGCGGTGAATTTATGGAGTTTATCAAAGCTTTTTGACATTCAAAAGTTTGCTTTCATATTTATTATTCCTTTGACACAAGTCTGAATTCTGGAATCTAATTAACAAGACGTTTGCA
The DNA here is from genome assembly GCA_009667805.1 of Leptobrachium leishanense. Taxonomy (NCBI): domain Eukaryota; kingdom Metazoa; phylum Chordata; class Amphibia; order Anura; family Megophryidae; genus Leptobrachium; species Leptobrachium leishanense. Next base: position 504 of record RXON01002347.1, read on the forward strand.
CTTTATAGTTCATTAATTCATTAATTAATATTTCATAGTACAATGTATTTCATTCTTAAAAAGATTGATTAACAAAAAGGACATCTCGCTCTTATTTTGCAGCTTGCAAAAATTTTATTGGCATTTATGTCAAATGTAAATATATGCCAAAGATGTTTAGATGGGGGTTTCATGACTTTAACCTCTGTGACTTTGTCTTTATGTGGTTTATGTGCAAGCAATAAGAAAGAAGGATGTTAAAAACATGCACGCACACAAGCAAGCAGTGTAGCTAGGCACATGTATTCATATATTTACTGGTATTTGAACAGTAAACTACACTGCATCACACTCTTGAAATATATTTTGAGGCACTTTCAAGTCTGGTCCATAAAGACAGCATTCTAGGACCAATCATTTTAGCTACATATAATTGTGGCAATATTTGACATCTTGAATATATATTTTTGATCCAATTATTTTAATACAGATTGGCTAAATCCTAAAAACAATAAACACTGCACACTGTTTAAAACTTTGCAGCTAACTCAATTAATCTCCTCCCCCACTCGCATTAATATGAAAAGCCCTAACCATACCTTGCTGGACTGGATTCTCTCCTCATCTCCTGATAGAATACAGGAGGCAGGCGTTCTTGCTAATAGCTTTAGTGACCATTGTCTAGTGTATTGCGTGCGCAAAATAAAGGCCTTGAAATCTCCCCCAAAGGTAATAACCACCAGGTCTTTCAAGAAATTTATTCTTGAATCCTTCCTAAGTGATCTCATACAGCTCCCCTGGTACAGGCTAAACCTAATCCCAAACCTAGACTGTGCAGTTGAATACTTTTAGTCTGAGCTCCTGCAAGTCTGAATTCCCATGCCCCGCTGCGTAAAGTGCGAGTAAAAGGGGCCCATCTCCCCTGGGTTACAGCTGACCTCACGCATATGTACCAGTTTAGAGACTCCCTGTGGTCAAAGTTCAAGAGTACTGGATCCATGAACGATCACTGTGAATACCGAAAATGCCGGAATGAATGCACAAAAGAAACAAAAATGGCTAAAGCCCAATACTTCAATGAAAATTTAAACAATAACATATCAAACCCCAGAAATTTTTGGAAAATCATAAGTAACATACAAGCACCCCCCAGCCACTCCCAACCAGCTGCTTTAAAAGTAAACAACCAAACTGTACAACACCCCATAGATGTAGCAAATGCTTTAATAATTATTTTGTTGGATGCGCCACCACCCTCATTGCTAAGCTAGGAAATGAAACGCAATCAGAAAGGCCGCACGCAGGTCAGGACCCACCAACAGTGCAAAAACCCCGTAACCCAGACATTTTTAGTTTTAGCCTGCCATCACTAAACTTCTCCGTAACCAAAAAATGAAATACCAGTCTGGACCTGATCAAATCCCAGCAATGCTGCTGAAAAATCAGTGCACCAGCAATTGCTAAACCTGTCGCAACCCTGATTAATGAATCACTGGCGACTGGATACATACCCAAACTCTGGAAGACTGCAAGGGTGGTACCTATCCATAAAAGTGGAGACAATACTTTGGTATCCAACTACCGCCCAATATCACTGCTCCCTGTAATGTCAAAAATTCTGGAAAAAAATGTGTCTACACTCAATTACGTGATTATTATCAGTATCAGAACTATTTAACCCCAGATCAATCAGGCTTTCGTCCAAACCATTCAACTACAACTGCCCTTTTAAAAGTTTGTAATGATATCCAAGCGAGCATGGAACAAGGAAATCTAACTGGAGCCATCTTCCTTGACTTTGCCAAGCTTTTGACACAGTAGACCATGGCATCCTATTACAAAAACTTAAAAACTCTGGTATTGGTGATAGTACGTTAACCTGGTTCCAATCATATGTGTCTGATAGGTCTCAATTTGTGTCCATTTCTGACAGCACTTCCCTTCCCCTCCCAGTCACGTGCGGTGTACCCCAAGGCTCGATACTTGGCCCCCTGCTATTCACAATATTCATAAACGATCTGCCCAATGTCTGCAAAGCTTCAACTGTACACATGTACGCAGACGACACGGTAATCTATACCAGCAAACCAAATCTCCCGCAGCTGGAGGCTGTGCTGCAAGAAGAATTCACAGGGGTAGAAAAGTGGATAGCAAATAACAAACTTTTTCTAAATACTGACAAAACGGTTACAATGCTCTTTGGAACCGCACCTAAACTACACAAATTGCAAACACCCCATCTATGTGTTGGGACAAAATCAAATGGCACACTGACCACAGTCACCTCTCTCAAATACCTAGGTATGTGGTTAGACTCAAATCTATCTTTTTGCCCCCACATCGAAAAACTCTCATCTAAACTTTACCCCAAACTAGGTGCCCTGTACAGAAACAAATCCTGCCTGAGCACCGCGGTAAGAAAGCAGATTGTACAACAAATGCTTATGCCAGCCATTGAATACGGAGATGTAGTGTATGCAGCCGCCCCGCAAACGCACCTCCAGAAACTTACTACATTGTATAACTCATTCTGTCGCTTTGTGCTACAATGTAACTACATGACCCACCATTGTGACATGTTAAAAGAACTAAACTGGCCATCGCTGGAATCTAGACGCACCCTTCACCTTTCCAACCTGGTGTTTAAGAGCTTTTCTGGGAAGCTACCACCCTACCTGAATATGCTGCTTCCCCCGGCAGTTCCTCATCCTATAACCTCAGATCCAGGACCAGCACCTTACTTGCAATACCGCAATACAAAAAGAAAATGGCTCGATCCTCATTTTCCTACAGAGCACTGCAAATATGGAATAACCTCCCAGACGCCGTCAAATCTTCCCCAGTCTAAAGTCCCTTAAGAGCTCCCTATTAGCATACCTCAATACGAATGCACCTGTAAACATGTAACATAATGACTTTATTTCCTCCATATTTATTTTCTGTTAATCTGTGTATTTGGTCTTGTGTTAATATCTTGCATTTTACTGTTAATCTGTATATTTGGTCTTGTGTTAATATCTTGCATTTTACTATTTTGTATTTCTGTAACCACTCAATGTTCTCGAACCCAGGACATACTTGAAAACGAGAGAAATCTCAATGTATCCTTCCTGGTAAAATCCTTTATAAATAAAATTTGCAACAAGAATACATAACGAGCAAAGAACAAAGTCATGTAGGAAAACCAAAGGCACAAAAGTCAGTAATATTAAAAGAATCTAGATTTAACCTCTACACTACCATGATTGAGTATACACAATATTCAAAAGCACATGAAGGTGCACATTGAGAAAACCTAATCAGATGCTGGAGCAATGCAAGGGAAGTTTATTGCAAAGTAAATTAATTTGCAAATGGGCTACACAATGTGCCTCCAAATTTTAAGCACCTCTGACATGTCTGCCGAGGCGCTGAATCTGTCTGAATAACTTTCAGTTTTGGTTTTTTTCACAGTGAGCTCCAGCTGTAGTGTTATATATGTGGCCAGCCGGGGCAGCCTGTCAAATTAAAGTGGCTTACTGGTACATTCATTTTTACACTGTCTGCGGTGGAAAGTGATTTTTCAAAAATCCACTGGATCCTGGCAGTGGTTTTATGGAAACCACTTCGTAGTGTAGGAGGTAGATGACAATAAACAATGACTGAAGTCATCACAAGCACAAAAAGTGCAAACTCTGAGAACCTAATAGAGTAGATTAAAAAATTGAGTATAGATGGCTAGCACTAAGGAATCGAACAGCATTTTTATATACCTAAAATCACGGTCCCAACTGCAAACTTGTCACGTACCTCCTATATATATGTCTAATCCCTGTATGCAGACAAGCTATACTACACTGCTGGTCCTTTAAGTGGCCGGATTTATACATATACCTATTCATATGCATACATACATATACACACATACATACTGTTGAACCTAGTAGCGGAATAAAAATTATATTAAATATCTTAATGCTGGACATTGGTTCATTCAAAACCAATCAGTTTTTTTCCTCATTTTTTCCTTCTACTCTCTAAGTGACCTTCTCCTCACAGCTAATAAAAAAACAGCCCTGGAAAAACATTGCCACAGTCAGAGATAGAAATCTAACCCAAAAACCTTAGACAATTAGTTTCTCAAGAAGAATGCCTGAATATGTGAATACAAAGGTATGGCGAAAATGGACCAGAGGACATCTAACTCAAATAGAGATAAACAACCCATGGAATTCCTTGTGCAAGCTCCAAACTTCACTTCCATCCACTCAGAGATATCAAGGTTATTGAATCATTGACTAGCCTTGGAGCTATACCTCAGCATAAATTAAAGACTAATGGGTGAGCTTCAAAAGATCGAGGAAATCAAAGTGGACCCCAAGCTGTGGATCAACTCAGGGACGAATGGAATACAATAAGTTTCGCAAGAGGGAAGTCCTTGGAGATCAACTAGCCCAGGAAATCCTTGTCCCATTGTGTAAGGCCTGGGGACTACAAACAAACGCTCTATTTACACGGCTGCATGGAAAGAGACAGATTCTAACTAAAGATCCATATATGTCCAAAAGGAAATCCCTAATATAAAAATTGATATCAAGTAAAATCGGGAATTCCCTACCGGTTCCCCGTAAAATGGCTCGATATGGAATTGATCAACGAACAGAATAAGTCCAAAATGTCCAGCATATCTTTCAAGTCTGAGTACTTGTCAGTTTGTCACCCAATATACAGCGCTACGGAATCTGTTGGCGCTTCATGAAAATACATGCCACTGTGACTAACTGGGAACACGCAACATCACAGACGTAAATATTGGGACGAGAGAAGTGACTTATCAAAAAAAAACGAATATGACATGTAAATCAAACAGGACCAAGGAACTCACAGATTCATTTGGTTTACAATATCAATCAACAGAATTATGGTGTTAAATGTGAAATTTAGGACATAAGACCCGCGCGATAATAACTATTGTTGATTCACCTATCGATTCAAGGCAACCTTATAATGAATTAGGTAAACGTCCATGTAGGCTAAAGCTTTCTTTTTCGCTTTAAAGCCGGAAGTATTTAGACCTGAAATCCGTTTAAATCAACCAATCTCGACTGAAAGCGTTTGTTTTAACGAATGATGGAATTGTTATTATACTATGCAGGAATAATATCATGCAAATAATTATATATTGATTTATAGTTTTATCCAGGGTAAATCTTAAGAATATACTCCCATTGTTGTATAACCCACACCGGGACGATGTTTTAAAAGTGATTTGCAATATCAAGAAGTCGATGTATGTTTAAAATAAGTGAATGAAGTGTTGGTATATGCAATTTTATAAAATATAACTGACATAAACTCCCCATAGTACTTTATAAAGTAAGTAGATAAAAGTCTTTAAAACGTAGGCCACTCTCTTAAAGTAAAAATTAGCCATCCCAGATATACCCTTCCTTGTCCATTAGCGCCCCCAAGTGTCGAAGGAAGTCACTGCACCTCCTGGCAGGATTCCAAAGGCACCAATCAGGACTTAGTACGCAAGGATAATGAGATACCAAACAAACAAAAAGACAGTTTAAAAGCAGGCTAGAGGGACAGCTGAGAGACAGAAACTGACTGACAGGGATTCACTCTCCACTCACTCCAGAGGACAGTCCACCAGGAGCCCATCTAAAGAACCACGCCCTCTACAGAGCCAGAGAGGAGCCCCATCGAGCTCCTGATCTCCACCCCGAAAATAGACCTACATCTTGGATTGGTAAGGTATATGATCTAATAATTCTTAGTGAGCATAACGCCTGGCGATAGACGCAATATAACGTAGCCCAGGCCTAATAGTTTGTTATCACTATTTGATTAATTCCCTGTAGGTGGTAGTAAATCAGATGTGCTTCAGTGACCAGGATCAATGATGATTGTAGGCCTTCTTGCCATAGAGTAAAAATTCATAGAAGTCAGAAAAAGATTTTCTTCTGCAGAGATAATCGAATTCTGACATTCTTTGGTCTCTGGTACCCCTCTTTTTGCAGGATTACAACCTTTATGAGTCCAAAGATCTGGGTCACATGATCAGAATACCGCGTTAACCCGGGTCCTGCGGCCCTTTTGACATCCTATCCCATACCAGTTTTCATTCACGAACACCTAAATAGCTTTTGTCCTTTGACTAGCATCGTGGTTTTTCCTTCTTGCTTATCACTATTTAGTCCATCTACCCCCGTTCTGACAAAGAAAAGTCTATTGAGTGTATACTGTGTATTCTGTGGTGGGATTGCTTGTCTTCATTTGTGGCGTACCATGTTGTGGGGATTTTAATTTTGTTAATTACAATAAATGCTTATCGATCTCTTACCCATTCACAAGTCCTACTATATTTACAATAAGATTTCCAGAGAAAATAGAAACATAGAAACATAGAAAAATGTCGGCAGATAAGAACCTTCGGCCCATCTAGTCTGCCAATTACATGGATACTTTACCTGGATTTATCTTTTGTTTAGGATAGCCTTATGCCTATCCCATGCTTGCTTAAATTCAATTACTGTTTTGGCCTCTACCACTTCTACTGGAAGACTGTTCCATGTATCCACCACCCGCTCAGTAAAATAATGTCCTGATGTTACTTTTAAACCTTTGCCCCTCTAATCTAAGACTATGTCCTCTTGTTTTTTGCTATTTGTTTCCTTTTAAATATACTCCTTCCTCTACCTTGTGGATTCCCTTTACGTATTTAAATGTTTCTATCATATCTCCTCTGTCTCGTCTTTTTTCCAAGCTGTACATGTTAAGATCATTAAGCCTTTCTTGGTAACTTTTCTCCTTCAAGCCGTACACCATTTTAGTAGCCCTTCTCTGAACTCTCTCTAAGATGTCTATATCCTTCTGGAGATACGGTCTCCAGTACTGCACACAGTACTCCAAGTGAGGTCTCACCAGTGCTCTGTACAGTGGCATGAGCACTTCCCTTTTCCTACTGCTAATACCTCTCCCTACACAACCAAGCATTCTGCTAGCATTTCCTGCTGCTCTATTACATTGACTACTTACCCTTAGATCCTCTGAAATAATAACCCCTAAATCCTTTCCTCAGATGTTGAGGTTAGGACTGTATCAAATATTCTATATTCAGCTCTTGGGTTTTACGTCCCAGGTGCATTATCTTGCACTTATCCACATTAAAACTCAATTGCCACAACTCCGACCATTTTTTTGTTTACCTAAATCATTTGTCATTTGGCTGATCCCTCCAGGAACGTCAACCCTGTTGCAAATCTTTGTGTCATCAGCAAAAAGACATACTTTTCCATTAATACCTTCTGCAATATCACTAATAAAAATATTAAAGAGAATGGGTCCAAGTACTGACCCCTGAGGTACCCCACTGGTAACAAGACCTTGCGCCGAATAAACTCCATTTACCACAACCCTCTGTTGTCTGTCACTCAGCCACTGCCTAATCCATTCAACAATATTGGAATCCAAGCTCAAAGATTGCAATTTATTGATAAGCCTTCTATGCGGAACAGTATCAAAAGCCTTACTGAAATCTAAATAAGCAATGTCTACTGCACCACCTGTGTCTATTATTTTTGTTACCCAATCAAAAAAATCAATAAGATTAGTTTGGCATGATCTCCCTGAGGTAAACCCATGTTGTTCTGATCTGTAATCTATGTGTTTTTAGATGTTCAACAATCCTTTCCTTTAACATGGTTTCCATTAATTTCCCCACTACTGACGTAAACTAACTGGCCTATAGTTCCCCGATTCCTCCCTACTACCCTTCTTGTAAATAGCACAACATTTGCTAATTTCCAGTCTTCTGGACGACTCCTGTTAACAAGGATTGGTTAAATAAATCTGTTAACGGTTTTGCTATTACATCACTGAGCTCTTTTAATAATTTAGGGTGGATCCCATCAGGCCCATTGACTTATTTGTCTTTACTTTAGACAGCTGCTTTAGAACCTCCTCCTCTGTAACTCATATGTAAATGTCTCTTTAGTGTTCTCTCCCAACTGAGGTCCCTTTCCTTCCTTTTCTTCTGCAAAGACTGAACAAAAATATTATTGAGGCAGTCAGCGAGACTTTTATCCTCTTCTACATACCTTCCTTCCTTTGTTTTTAATCTAACTAATCCTTGTTTTACTTTTCTTTTCTCGTTTATGTATCTAAAAAATGTTTTGTCCCCTTTTTTACTGACTGAGCTATTTTCTCTTCTGCGTGTGCTTTGGAAGCTCTTATAAATTGCTTTGCTTCTTTCTGCCTAATCTTATAGGTTTGCCTATCTTCTTCACGCTGAGTTTTTTTATAATTATTGAATGCTATCTTCTTGTTCTTCACTATTTTGGCCACTTCTGCAGAGTACCACAGTGGTTTCTTCCCTTTTTGTTTTTGCTAACAAGCCGAATGCAATTCCTGTGGCCTTCAATAATGCTTCCTTTAAATAATCCCATTTCTCTTGGACTCCCTTTAAATTCCTCCAGTCTGATAATGACTCCTTCACACAAAATCTCATTTTAGAAAAATCTGTTTTTTTAAAGTCTAAAACTTTTGTTTTTGTGTGGTGCGGCTCCATCCCTGTTCTTATATTAAACCATACTGACTGGTGATCACTAGATCCCAAATTTTCACTACAACAACGTCCGATACCAAACCTCCATTTGTGAGTATTAAATCCAATAGCCTCTTTACGGGTCGGCTCCTCAACTACTTGTGTTAGAGATAATCCCAGTAAGGAGTTTAGAATATTTGTACTCCTGGTGCACCCAGCTGTTTTGGTTTTCCAGTTCACATCAGGAAGATTAAAGTCCCCCATGATAATAACTTCCCCCTTCATTGCCATTTTGGCTATTTCCTCAACCAGCAGATTATCTAGCTCTTCTACTTGTCCAGGGGTCTATAGATCACACCTACACGAGCTACTGTATGATTGCCAAATGTTAGTGTAACCCAAACTGACTCTATGTTCACCTCGCTCACTTTTATTTGGTTCGTTTTTTTATGTTGTTTTTCACATACAGGGCCACTCCTCCTCCTTTCCTACCTTCTCTGTCTTTTCTATATAAAGAGTACCCCGTATTGTTATGTCCCAGTTATTTCTCACTGAAACCATGTCTCAGTAACCGCAACTAAATCTACTTTTTCAGCTGCCATCATTGCCTCCAGTTCATTGATTTTATTGACTAAACTGCGAGCATTTATAGACACGATTCTGAGCTTGTCATTTTTTACCTCGCATGTTGCTTGCACCCTCCAATTTAGTTGGGGGACAATCGGGCAGATTGTTTACCCTTTTGTCCCCCCCCCTCCTTTTTAAATGTTCTTTGTGAAACCTTTTGAACTTCTCACTGAGAACATATGTTCCCCTATAGTAAGATGCAAAACCATCTTTTATCAGTTACCTTTCTGCTCCAATTAGAGCATCAGGGGACACAAGCCAAATCCTTCTCCCGGACACCTCTCCGAAGCCACAATTGAATTCCTATTGCGCATCTGTGACGGAATGGAGTATCCGCCTGCGGTCCTGCTCTATCTGACCCCCTCTTTGGTGTTGCCAAGCCCGACTACCGAGTGGCACGGCACCCGGCGTCTCGAGCGGCTTGGGTAGAAGACCACGTGGCGGTGGAGATCTGGAGAGTAGATGGGGCACCCACGGTGGAAATCCGCCCGACTACCGAGTGGCACGGCACTCGGCGTCTCGGCAGCGGATCTACTGACCATTGAAAGGCTGGAGACGGTCTGCGTGGCGAACCGCGGTTCGGTAGAGTCTCCTTGAAGATGCAGGCACGGCGCTGAGTCGAGGTCCCAATTCGGGGTGGTTGCGGTATCCCGAGGTACCAATTCAAGGTGGCGCAACGGCGCGGCGAATCGAGGTTCTGCTGCGGAGTTAAAATGACCCGTTCCTGGGTAGTGGTGAGATATAGCCGACGTGAAATGACACCACCAGGCAGAGCTGTATGTTTCAAACACTCAGATGATCTGAATCCTTTAATGAACAACGCCACTATTTATGCTCAAGTAAACAGTCATAATTTGCATACCCATACTAATTAGGAGCCTACCCATACAATGAGGTGTTTCCCCATACTAATTAGGAGCCTACCCATACAATGAGGTATGGCAGTTATTTGCAATCAACATTCTTCACATTCTCTTAGCCTTCAGTCCACATAACATTTGTACATCTATTGTTCCAGCACATCAGATTAAACACACACTCTATCAGAGATCCCTTAAATTAAACATGTACTTAGATAATGGGGAAAATCCCTGACGCATAATTTACACAACAGCAAAGCTTGTTTACTGTTTTATACAAAGACACATTTACCTACAGGAATATAGTATTTTAAAACCAAAGCTATGTCATTTTTCACTAAACTAAATTAAACTAAAACCAAACGATGTAAAACATATTTAAAACCACACAATATAAATGAACATAAGGTCTTCCCCAAAGCAACGGTCTATGTCTTTTGGGGTTTTCGCCATGGAAATAAAAGTCTTGGGGTTTGACGTGGGGAGCGCTACGTCAGTTCCATGACATATCTCCCCTCCCCAAAGGAGTCCGACGGCCACAGTTGGACCCCAACGGGTCGACGCGGGGTCGTTGGAGCAATAGTCCATACCTGGGTCCATAGTCTGTTGGGAGGAGGCGAGCCACCAGGCTTCTCCATTTGTCCTTGCGGCAGTGCCTGGCGTGTTGGGGGTACAAATCTTTGGGGTACCCCCTCCGGAATAAGGGTCCTGTGGTCGGGGAGGGGTACCGCCTGTACCACCTCCAGAGGTATCGCGCACCCGGGAAAAACGGGTGCTAAATGCACGCGCCCTGAGTGCCCTGGTCAGCCGTTGGAAAAAACAGTGGCTGCATGGGGCCTCCGGGCCAAAGGGGTGTGGAGATGGGCAGAGTTGAAACAGGCTCTGCCCCATTGCCAGCGCGTCGGCTGGGAGGTTCAAGGCCGAGGAAGGGTCCCCGGGCAGGAGAATGGCGTCCTCCATCTCCGGTGGGGTCAGTGGCTGCGGGATAAGCAGCCCGGGTGTATCCTCTTTCTGCTCCTCGGGACAGACGAGAGAGGGTGGGCAGAGGCCAGCGGCACTCTGCCCCGTTGCCAGCTCTTCTGCTGGGTAAGCGGGTGTGGGAACAAAGTCCAGGGGGTCGGATGGGGTCAACGGCTGCGGGATAAGCAGCCCGGGTAAATCCTCCTTCGGCTCCTCAGGGCAGACGATGGAGGGTGGGCAGAGGCCAGCGGCACTCTGCCGCATTGCCAGATCTTCTGCTGGGGAGGTGGGTACAGGAACAAAGTCCAGGGGGTTGGATGGGGTAAGCGGCTGCGGGATAAGCAGCTCGAGGGTATCCCCTTCTGCTCCTCAGGGCAGATGGTGGAGGATGGGCAGAGGCCAGCGGCACTCTGTCCGGTTGCCAGCTCTTCTGCGGGAAGCGGGTGCAGGAATGACGTCCAGGCGGTTGGATGGGGTCAACGGCTGCGGGATAAGCAGCTCGGGTAAATCCTTCGGCTCCTCAGGGCAGACGATGGAGGGTGGGCAGAGGCCAGCGGCACTCTGCGCATTGCCAGCTCTTCTGCTGGGGAGGTGGGTACAGGAACAAAGTCCAGGGGGTCAGATGGGGTCAACGGCTGCGGGATAAGCAGCTCAGGTAAATCCTCCTTCTGCTCCTCGGGGCAGACGAGGGAGGGTGGGCAGAGGCCAGCGGCACTCTGCCCCGTTGCCAGCTCTTCTGCTGGGGAGGTGGGTACAGGAACAAAGTCCAGGGGGTTGGATGGGGTAAGCAGCTGCGTGATAAGCAGCTCGGGGAAATCCTCCTTCTGCTCCTCGGGGCAGATGAGGGAGGGTGGGCAGAGGCCAGCGGCACTCTGCCCCGTTGCCAGCTCTTCTGCTGGGTAAACGGACACTGCCACAGTGTCTTCTTGCGGGGGTGGGAGGATAACTTCCTCACTGGGCCACTCGGACCCTTTACGCGGCCCATTCTGGTCGCTTGGCACCTGCCGTGCTTCTTCTGAGCTGGCCGGCTCATCTACTGTGGTCCCGACGGGGACCCATGGGAGCATCTCGGGCTCCAATACTTCAGTGTCACTTGGGCTGTCTGCTTCTTCCGCTAGACAGTCCCAGGTAATGGGGCTCAGGCCTAGCTGTGGAGCGTCGTCGAACAGCCTTTTGTAGGCCTTTTCGAGCTCCCATTCCTGCTCAACCAGAAACTCCAGTTCCTCTGCCTCACGGTCATCGTCAAGGTCTTCCAGTTCCTCATACCGGAGGTCCAGGAGTTGTTCCCGCCGCCACTCTGTGTCGTCCCCAAAACCGGGGTCTTTGCCCATCCTTGTATACAGCAGCCCTGTGCCGCCGTAGTCGAAGCCTTTTGTTGGGCCGCTGTCTGCTGTGCTGGGCATTAGTTGGGACGTAAACCACTGGAGGGCTCTGTAGCTGGTGTCCAGTATAATTTCGCTCTGGACCAGTTCACCTAGCTCCGTCAGCCATTCCTCTCGGGGCTGTGCTCCCAAAAAGGGCACCCGTAAGTACCACTGGTGCTCGAACCTCTCCGTATAAGTGGGAAGGGCTTCTTCAGGGCAGTCCTCCTCCTGTTGAATGGCTTCGTTCCACATCTCCTGGCGGACAAAATCTTTCCACCAGTGCTCGTCCTGCCAGGTACCAGGTGCATCCGCCTGGGCCTGGGCCATCGCCCTCCTTACTCTTCGCTGGAACCGGTCTCTTATGGACGGGGGTCCTGTGTCCTCAATTACAACTCCAGGCGCGCTGTAAATCACAAAAGAGGTATCGCTGGGGGGTGTGGCGTCCTCGGATGCAGCTCCAGGCGAGCTGTAAGCCTCCATCCAAGGGTCGCTGGGATGTGCGGTGTCCTCAATTACAACTCCAGGCGCGCTGTAAATCACAAAAGAGGTATCGCTGAGGGGTGTAGATTCCTTGGATGAAGCTCCAGGCGTGCTGTAAACCTCGAACCAGGGTTCTACGGGGTTGGGGACGCTTATCAGTTGCTGGTCCATCCTGTGAAGCTCCTTCACCAGGGTTTTCTTATTTTTGTTGCCGGGATTTCCTCCCCGAGTCTCCAACATGCCACGTAGGGTGTCCCTGGTGTAGTGACTGTACACCACCATGGCGAGGGTCTTCTTGGGGGGTGCAGAGAGCTATCCCACCGCTTGCCACCAATGTGACGGAATGGAGTATCCGCCTGCGGTCCTGCTCTATCTGACCCCCTCTTGGTGTTGCCAAGCCCGACTACCGAGTGGCACGGCACCCGGCGTCTCGAGCGGCTTGGGTAGAAGACCACGTGGCGGTGGAGATCTGGAGAGTAGATGGGGCACCCACGGTGGAAATCCGCCCGACTACCGAGTGGCACGGCACTCGGCGTCTCGGGCAGCGGATCTACTGACCATTGAAAGGCTGGAGACGGTCTGCGTGGCGAACCGCGGTTCGGTAGAGTCTCCTTGAAGATGCAGGCACGGCGCTGAGTCGAGGTCCCAATTCGGGGTGGTTGCGGTATCCCGAGGTACCAATTCAAGGTGGCGCAACGGCGCGGCGAATCGAGGTTCTGCTGCGGAGTTAGAATGACCCGTTCCTGGGTAGTGGTGAGATATAGCCGACGTGAAATGACACCACCAGGCAGAGCTGTATGTTTCAAACACTCAGATGATCTGAATCCTTTAATGAACAACGCCACTATTTATGCTCAGTAAGACAGTCATAATTTGCATACCCATACTAATTAGGAGCCTACCCATACAATGAGGTGTTTCCCCATACTAATTAGGAGCCTACCCATACAATGAGGTATGGCAGTTATTTACAATCAACATTCTTCACATTCTCTTAGCCTTCAGTCCACATAACATTTGTACATCTATTGTTCCAGCACATCAGATTAAACACACACTCTATCAGAGATCCCTTAAATTAAACATGTACTTAGATAATGGGGAAAATCCCTGACGCATAATTTACACAACAGCAAAGCTTGTTTACTGTTTTATACAAAGACACATTTACCTACAGGAATATAGTATTTTTAAACCAAAGCTATGTCATTTTTCACTAAACTAAATTAAACTAAAACCAAACGATGTAAAACATATTTAAAACCACACAATATAAATGAACATAAGGTCTTCCCCAAAGCAACGGTCTATGTCTTTTGGGGTTTTCGCCATGGAAATAAAAGTCTTGGGGTTTGACGTGGGGAGCGCTACGTCAGTTCCATGACAGCATCTTTCATCTGATGTTATGCACAGGCAAAACTTCAGAGAATGACACAAATGGACGCAATCTGCTGGTATTTCCACCTCAAAGCAACACAAAAATCTTCCTTAAATCTCAGAAACCTCATTGCTAGCCAAAGTCATTGTCCCTAGATGGACTAGAACATCACTTCCCTTTGCTGCTTTGCTTCTTTGACAATATTGAGAAATACATCTCCTGTCTCTACGAGCAGTAGCCCCAGGAAGACATCCACCAAACCACTACTCTCCAGCTCAACAACCTCTTATGATAGAATCCACCCAGCAACAATTGCCTCTATCAAGTCCCACCTTTTCATTTTTGTCCTTGGTTGCAGTGCTGCATACCTTAGCATAGTGGATGGTGGTTCTTCAACTATGGGTCTGAGCCTGCATCTGTCTTACCACTACACCTGAAAGTGTCTCAAAAGAATTAAGAAGAGCCACAGATTGTGGGAACATGCTTTCTATCCACAACGCTAAGTCTACCAGATCCTACAGTAGTCCATCTGCCGCTCCTAGGAGGCCTCTGTGGCAGTGGCCTTGTAACAGTCATAGCCTGAGTTTGTCTAACAGATAATTTACAAATCTCAGACTTCAAACAGGCAATTTCCTGCTGCAATAAAGAGAACTGCCTACATATCAGGCACACTCCAAACCTCCAAAAATTGGATCTAAAAACAAACGCATGACAGCTCTTACACTGGACCAAGCCTGCCATTATAAAAGAATGGATTTAAAACCAGCAAATCTTACCTTTTTGTGGGTTTTCTACCTCCTGTCAAACCTCAGACTACCTCCAGAGTATCTCCAGAAGATCTCCTGTAAATTCACTTTGAAGACTTCACTTAGAAGGCTTGCCAAGCTCAATTAGAACAAGATAATATTCCACAAGCTTTATATAGCCCCCTAAGAACACCTCCCCCAGCAAGGCGTGGACAAGTTTAACCACTTTAGCAAATAGCACGCAATTGATTCCAATTGTATGCTAATCAGTAAGAGGAATGAGTCACCAGCCTAACCTAATTTACACACCAGACCTAATTTAAAACCTTAAGATGAATAGAAAAGATCTGTTTGAAACAAAAATCTAAATCACTCACCAGAAGATCTCCTGTAAGTTCACTTTGAAGACTTCACTTAGAAGGCTTGCCAAGCTCAATTAGAACAAGATAATATTCCACAAGCTTTATATAGCCCCCTAAGAACACCTCCCCCAGCAAGGCGTGGACAAGTTTAACCACTTTAGCAAATAGCACGCAATTGATTCCAATTGTATGCTAATCAGTAAGAGGAATGAGTCACCAGCCTAACCTAATTTACACACCAGACCTAATTTAAAACCTTAAGATGAATAGAAAAGATCTGTTTGAAACAAAAATCTAAATCACTCACCAGAAGATCTCCTGTAAGTTCACTTTGAAGACTTCACTTAGAAGGCTTGCCAAGCTCAATTAGAACAAGCTAATATTCCACAAGCTTTATATAGCCCCCTAAGAACACCTCCCCAGCAGCAAGGCGTGGACAAGTTTAACCACTTTAGCAATAGCACGCAATTGATTCCAATTGTATGCTAATCAGTAAGAGGAATGAGTCACCAGCCTAACCTAATTTACACACCAGACCTAATTTAAAACCTTAAGATGAATAGAAAAGATCTGTTTGAAACTAAAATCTAAATCACTCACCAGAAGATCTCCTGTAAGTTCACTTTGAAGACTTCACTTAGAAGGCTTGCCAAGCTCAATTAGAACAAGCAAATATTCGACAAGCTTTATATAGCCCCCTAAGAACACCTCCCCCAGCAAGGCGTGGACAAGTTTAACCACTTTAGCAAATAGCACGCAATTGATTCCAATTGTATGCTAATCAGTAAGAGGAATGAGTCACCAGCCTAACCTAATTTACACACCAGACCTAATTTAAAACCTTAAAATGAATAGAAAAGATCTGTTTGAAACAAAAATCTAAATCACTCACCAGAAGATCTCCTGTAAGTTCACTTTGAAGACTTCACTTAGAAGGCTTGCCAAGCTCAATTAGAACAAGCTAATATTCCACAAGCTTTATATAGCCCCCTAAGAACACCTCCCCCAGCAAGGCGTGGACAAGTTTAACCACTTTAGCAAATAGCACGCAATTGATTCCAATTGTATGCTAATCAGTAAGAGGAATGAGTCACCAGCCTAACCTAATTTACACACCAGACCTAATTTAAAACCTTAAGATGAATAGAAAAGATCTGTTTGAAACAAAAATCTAAATCACTCACCAGAAGATCTCCTGTAAGTTCACTTTGAAGACTTCACTTAGAAGGCTTGCCAAGCTCAATTAGAACAAGCTAATATTCCACAAGCTTTATATAGCCCCCTAAGAACACCTCCCCCAGCAAGGCGTGGACAAGTTTAACCACTTTAGCAAATAGCACGCAATTGATTCCAATTGTATGCTAATCAGTAAGAGGAATGAGTCCCCAGCCTAACCTAATTTACACACCAGACCTAATTTAAAACCTTAAAATGAATAGAAAAGATCTGTTTGAAACAAAATCTAAATCACTCACCAGAAGATCTCCTGTAAGTTCACTTTGAAGACTTCACTTAGAAGGCTTGCCAAGCTCAAATAACGAACTTAATACATTTTTAATTATTTTGCCAATCACAATCGCTCAAGATTTTAATCGATAAGATTGGCTGGAGGCACGAGAATTTTATTTTATTTTATTTTTACAGATATTAAAATATCCGTATCC